>PVJS01002749.1:0-81475 GCA_004027185.1 Glis glis
CACACACACACACACACACACACAGACACACACAGACACAGACATACACACTAGCAATGACATTTTGGGCTTTGGAGTTGAACAGACCCATGTTGCAATTCTATCATCTAATGGCTGTTTGATTTGACGTATTCCTTTACTTCTCTGGCATTTAGTTTCCTTTTTGATAAGATGAGGATACCCATAGATACCTGGTAGGATTTTATGAGGATTGAACATAATGTACCCCAAGCATCTTGTAATGCTTGGCACATTATGGGCTCTCAAAAATGGTAGCTATATTCATACATGCCTGGCTCTCTTCCACCGGGATTTGCAGCCATTTATTACAGAAACATAATGGCATGCACAGTAAATAAGAAACAAAATGTACACATTGAGGACTGGGGAAAATGTATATTAAAATATATCCCAGGGGTTGGGAGGCAGGAGACACATTAATAAAAATGTCATTAGGACCTGCCCTTGGGATGTAGTTGATCAGGAAAATTAATACGAAGCTTTCTAATAGAAAATTCAAAGCAAAGCAAAATAAATCACATAGTCATTTTGTGGGAAAAGAGAAAATTGACCAGGTCTTCATGGGAAGGACATATATTGAATATTGTTATTATAAATAGTAGCATGAATATTCACAATGGCCAGCACAAGAAAGGGCTGTGATTTCAGCTCTTTAATCTGGCGGGGAGGGTGGAGAGTCTTCATCTCTTAGATATGGCTGACTGAGCTATCTCTGCTAGAGGCGGGGCCCTGATTAGTTCTGAAGTCCCACGAGGGAAGGGATGGGATTGGCTAATTTCTGTAACCACCCTGCCCAGTGTAGCCATAGGAGTTGGCGCTTAGTAATGCCTCTGAGCTGACCAGAGCCAAGGAAGACGGCTTCTTTCCTACCTTAGCTGAAGCACCAGGTTCTCAGCAGAGGGCGCCACAGGATGGCATCCTGTTAGAGCTAGGTGGTCATCAAAATGACCTTTCTGAGTTTGCACAAGTTCTTTTTTTCTCGGAGCATACTTTTCAGAATTGTTAGAATAATATTTTTATTTGCTTAAATGAGATAAGGAGAGCAGATGTCAGCCACCGTATCACTGGCCTTTTGAGTCCAGAGTCTAACTATCCCGTGGCCAGGTCTGTGGAAGCTGAGGAAGGTCTGGGGAAGGTGGGGTGTGCAGAGCTGCGGAGGGGGCAGGTATATGACCTGCCACACACACTCACATGGTGCAGGGGACAGGCAGGGCATCGAGGAGCCAATATCCTTCTCCTTGCTGTCAGAGCCCTTCTTGTCATTGTGAGTACATCCCAGATCACACTTGATTTCTGTCATGCTAAATAAAAGTTGCTCCCCAAATTAGAGATCTAGAGTGGCTAGTCAATCTTTAGACCCTATTCTGTTATGAATGTCTTACTTGTTTCGGAGCTGCACTGCAAGCTCGTTATGAGCTCAGACAGTGCCTCTCTATCTCTGTACCCCTCAGTGTTTAGGAAAAGGCCCGACATCCAGTGTGTCAGCTGCCATATTCTCAGTGCACAGTGAATACTAGATGCTTAGTAAATACCCGTTCCACATCGTCACGGCTTTGAAATGGCATTGTCCGTGGTCCTCAGACCAGCCTGCCATAGACTCCGCTGCATCGGCTTTATCCTGCCTGCCCTGCTGGGCTCTTGGCTGGGGGGGGGAGTTGTTTCCTGTGAACAGCAGAGTAGACGTTTTCCTAATGAGGCTGTTACTCACTCATTTATTCACTCAATAAACATCTATTTATTCAGTACCTTTTCTCTCCCGGGCTGTGTGGGAAGCAGTGGGAAAACAACAGTAATTGAGACAGTCAATATTCCCATTCCTAAAGAGCAAATGATAGATTGGGAGAGACAGACGTAAGCCAGAAATTCCATTTAACTAACACAATGAAATGCATATTATAGGTCAGGCCGTGTTCCACGCGTTTTCTTTTTCTTTTTTTTTTTTTTTTGCGGTACCGGGGATTGAACGCAGGGGCGTTCTACCTCCGCGCTACACCCCCGGCCCTATTTTTTATACTTTATTTTGAAACCGGGTCTCACAAAGTTGCGGAGGGCCTCACTAGGTAGAGAGAGAGAGAGAGAGAGACAGACAGAGAGAGAGAGAGAGAGAGAGAGTTGAGGCTGGCTGCAAACCCGGATCCTCCGGTCTCCGCCTCCCAAAGTACTGGGATTACAAGTGTGCGCCACCACGCCCGGCAATGCGTTTTCTAAATATTAACACACTGAGCCCTTACCACAAACCTTTGAGGTAGGTACTGTTTTTATCAATGTTTTGCAGATGGGGAAAGTGAGACAGCTCAGAGTTTAAATGACCCATTCAAGGTCACACAGGTCGTAAGTGGTGAAGGTAGAATTTGAATTCAAACCTCTTTTTTTTTATGGTACTAGGGATTGAACCCAGGGATGTTCTACCTCTGAGCTATACCCTCATCCCTATTTTATTTTTTATTTTGAAACAGGGTCTTGCTAAGTTGCTGGGGGCCTTGCTGAGTTGTTGAGGCTGTCCTTTAATCTGTGATTCTCCTGTCTCAGCCTCCCAAGTACTGGGATTACAGGAGTGATCCACCACACCTGGATCAAACCTCTTAATTATGAAGGGAATAAGAATTATGGAGGTGGAAGGACAGTGGGCCACAGGGCCATAGCAGGAACAACTAACATAGTTCAGGGTCAGGGAAGGCCTCCCTAACCATTGCTTGATTTATTTGATGATAATATTTTGTACTCAAGAAATATTCATCAGCCTTTATTGTCAGTCAATCCCTTGGAGGGATGCGTGTGTACACGGGTGCTGTTCTTAGGACAATTGTGGTCCATAGAGGTCAGTCTCCTCCCGTTCTACTTCTCTCCTAGACGTTGGGGAAGAGATCTCCGACACCTGCTCACAGCCCTACCCCTTCCCAGAGTCATCAGAACCTAAAAGGAAGGTGTTCCCGCTCACCAGCTGGCTATGGATCTGGTCTTGCAGCCCCAGCTCTGAGGGTGACTCCAGGCTGAGATTCCCAGCGAGGCATTTCTTGTGGAGGCCGGACCAGCCTCCAGGTTCTTGGGAACCAGGGCGCCTCTTGCCCCATGGTCCTGATGCCTGGTGGGAAATTATGCTGCCCCAGTTCCCAGCAGGTTGTTTGGGATTTGTTTTGTTACCTGCTTTCTAACCCAAGTCCTGCCTGGTTTCCAGCTCTATTTCTGGTCTGTGACCTGTTCTGTCATGCCCTGTGCCCTCTCAGACTTCCCAAGCTCTCCTGGGTAGACTTTCTGGGTTTGGGCAGGATGTGACCTGGTCTTCTTTTGAGGGGACCTTTTATCATCACTCTCTCAGCTAGAGTCTTGGTGGGGAAAGAATTCACCTCTGATGGTTCCAGGCAAGACTATATTGGTGGGGCGGCTTAAGAGGCATCGGCAGGGCAAATCGGGCAGCCAGACACTGGCAAAAGCAGGAAGCAGTTGCCAACCGTGAGGCAGGAGGGACAAGGGGGGAAATGGCACGAACAGAGCTCAGGGGGGCTGGAACCATGGAGGAGGAGCTGCCTGGAGGAATCTGAAACTGGAGGCATGCGGCCATGGCTGAAAAAGGGAGGCTTCTAAAACAGAATGGGAGTTAGGGAAAATACTATAGCCACTTCCTCCTCCCAAGTGATGAAGGCGTCCATTGGCCCGCTTCCCAGGGCGCAGCAGGGCTGAGGGAGCAGAGAGATGTTGGGGTGGAGATACTGAGCAAGAAGCTGCAAAGCTGTTTTTGAAGTTTCCCTTCGGAAGCCCAGCTACGGATATGTTCTCACTGGAATGTAAGCTCTCTGGGAATGTTTTGTTTTTAAATTTAAATTTAAATTAATTTTTTATTTATTTTTAAACATTTTAACAATTTTTTAACATTTCTTTAAAAATTTTAATATTTCTTTTAAAAATTTAATAATTAATTATTTTAATTGAAAAATTATAATTGTATATATTTATGGGGTACAAAGCGATGTTATGCTATAGCTATATGATGTGCAATGATTAAATTGAGCAAATTAACATATCTATCACCTCATATACTTACTAATTTTTTTTTTGGTGGGGAAACATTTGAAATTTACTTTCAGCAATTCTGAAGTATACAACACATTAGAATTAATCATTGTTGCTATCCTGTGTAATAGATCTCAAAAATTTATTCTTCCTGGCTAACTGAATCTTTGTGACCTTTGACCAATATCTTCCCAGTTCATCTCCGCTCCCCCAGCTCCTGGTAACAACTATTCTACTTTCTACTTCTTCATTCCCCTCTTGTAGATTCCAAATATCAATGAGAGAATACAGTGTTTGTCTTTCTGTGCCTGACTTATTGCACTTAGCATAATGTCCTCCAGTTCCATCCATTTTTGCTGCAAATGACAGGATTTCCCTCTTCTTTAAAGGGCTGAATAATACTTCCTTGTGTATATGCACACTTCCTTCATCCACTCATCTGCTGATGGGTGTTTAGGTTGATTCATTATCTTTTCTATTGAGAAGAGTGCTGTGACACACATGGGGCTACAGGTATCTGTTTGACATACCATTTACAAATCCAGAACTTCCCCTCCCCCCAATGGTAATTGTGTCTGTTAAGCATCTAGAAAAATGTCTGGCACATGATAGGTTCTCGATAAATTCCCCCATTTGCCCTGTTCCCAGTCTTTTGGACTGGACAGTGCCATAGCGTGGCAATTTCAAAGTCCTTCTTGGATGCACACCTGTAATCCCAGTACTTGGGAGGCTGAGACAGGAGGATCGCAGGCTCGTGGTCAGCCTCAGCAACTTAAGGAGACCCTCAGCAACTTACTGAGATCCTGTTTCAAAATTAAAAAGGGCTGGGGGTGCAGCTTGGAGATAGAATGCTCCTGAGTTCAATCCCCAGTACCACATAAACAAACAAAATGCCCCATAATCAACCCCAAACTAAATCCTCTGATGATCTGCCCCATGCAGAGGGCTCTAACCTCATGGCCAGATTCCATGTGTGGGTTCAGGCTGTGCTCTCTCCACGCGGAAGAGGAACCTCATACTCAGGCAACCTGTTCCCTCAGGTGTGCCCGTGAGAATGGGAGATGGGGCAGACAGTCTTGCTCACGTGCTGCCCTTGACTTCCTCTGCAGGTGGCTCCATGCTCATCTCAGCTGTCTGCTGCTTCTTCCTGTTCTTTGGCAACAGCGAGTCCGCGATGATTGGCTGGCAGTGCCTGTTCTGCGGGACCAGCATCGCAGCCTGGAACGCTCTGGATGTGATCACAGTGGAGCTGTATCCCACCAACCAGAGGTCAGTTCTTCCCTGGGCTTCCCTCTGGGACTTGTTGGGACTTCTTTGGCCAGAAGCCCATCTGCCCACTAAATCCTTCACCACGTGTGGCCATCTTGGTCTTCCAAGATGGTCAAGGCACCAGCGGTCTCTTAGGCTCTTGCGTTCCTCTGCATGAGAGCTGGATGTGGGCAGGCTATGGCTCGACAGGGTGGGCAGGTGGCAGAAAGCAAAGGACAAGAGCCAGCCATGTCCAGAAGAGAGGAGAGGAGTGAACAGTTGGCAGAGCCTCCGTGTCACGCAATCCTCAAGGGAGGTGAGAACCGGCCTGCCAATGGGAAACAAAGGGAAAAGGTGAAATAGAAAAACCAAGGGTGGGAGCAAGAGGGGAGAAATAAAGGTGGGGATGAGGCATGAAGGCCCAGGGCAATCGCAGAGAATGTGGCGGGGTCCCCAGGGCTTGTTTTTATTCTGTACAAGCCATATGGGAAAAGGCCAAGTTTCAAGGCACAGGGTCAAGGTGCTATAGGGTGTAGACCTCCCAGACAAGACTGGCCAGACCTCAAGAGTTGCCAATTGAGAGTCTTTATTAAAAGAAACCGGCAGCTGGGACCACCCTGGTATCTTGACCAAGTGTGGTGCCCAACTGCCCTCCAGTGTCCTCTTAGATAGGGTGAGATTTAATACAAGCTTAGAATGCAAACTGAAGTTCCCATGACAGGCTCCCATAGCAGGGGTGGAAAGCCCCTACGGTTCCTATAATATTCAGGTACGCCAAGCAAGCCAAGCATATTGAGAGTCCAGAAGCAAGAAATAGGCCATTAGCATTTACAATAACACAATTAGTTTCTACAGTACATTTTGTTAGTTCCAACAGATCATTAATTATGTGCCCATATCCCGGTTTGATTTTTAGAAAGGACTTCCCTGTTCTATAGCCAAAGCGGGGTTGCCCTTAGTAACAATCATGGAGTTGCTTCAGCTACGGACTCTAACTGTAAATTACTTCAGCTACCAACTAACTATGCCTTATCACAAAGACTATTACTTAGCAGTTCTTTCTCCTCATGGAGGGAGAATTGTGAGTTTTAAGGATAGAAGATAAGTAGTAGAAAAGTATCTCTGTGGTCAAAAAGGAATGTGAAGTAGTGTGGAGGGTGAGAAGATGAAACACACCTAAATGATATTTCCCAAATTAGTGGCAGAGGAACTGGGATTTGAGTTGCTATGAAATATAACAGACCATATTTGGAGGCTCTCTCCTCTGAACCAAAGAGAGTTATATTTTACAAAAAAAGAATCATAAAAAAAGAGGAGGAACTTTGCATGGTGATGCATACTGTAATCCCAGTACTTGGGAGGCTAAGTTAGGAGGATCGAAGGCTTGAGACCAGTCTCAGCAACCTAGGGAGACGCTCAGCAACTTAGCAAGACTCTGTTTCAAAATATAAAATAAAATAGGGCTGGGGGTGTAGCTCAGAGGTAGAACCCAGCCCCTGGGTTAAATCCCCTGTCTGTCTGTCTAGTCTCTGTCTCTCTGTCTGTCTGTCTGTCTGTCTGCCTGTCTCTCTGTCTCTGTCTCTCTCTCTCTCTCTATCTCTCTCACACACACACACACACACACACACACAAAGAATAATCATTATTTGAATGATAATGAACATAATCACATGATAATGATGTGATCTTACAACTAGAAAACTTAAGAGAATGAGCTAATAAGACAGCAAGAAACAATAAAATAACTTGGTCTGGTGTTCAATAATAAAACTACCTTAATAACTTAACAGATTTTAAACTATATCAAAAAGTAAAAGATGTAATTGAAATTCATTTGATAATAGTAGAAGTCATAAAATACCTAGGAATCAATTTGAAACACTCAAATGAATAAAATCATAAAGCTGTACTAAATGATATTGAAAGAAGACTTAAATGTATGACAAGAAACACCTCATTTTGGATAAGAGGATTCAATGTTATAAAAATGTCAAATTTTATTTAGCCATCCTCTAACTTAAAAGAGTCCATTCAGAATACAGTGAGATTTGTCCCCCCCCCCAGGAATTTGAAAAATTATTCTAAATTTTATTTGAAAAAAGCACATGTGAAAATATACAAGAAAATACTGAAAACAAAAATACTGTGATTTGGGGCTGGTGATTTTAAAGTTATGGACATAAGTGTAAAAAGTTCATACATTCTTAAACTTTTGGTAAGAAAATGAAACCTTTTACTTTATTTGGGGAGGGACAGTGTTGGGAATGTTGCCTTTGTATATAGATGAGGTCATGACAGTATACATGGTCAATAGTAGTTATGACTGGGAAGTGTAATTGAGGGGTAGTAACTAGGATTAGGTTCTGTCATGGGTGATGGAAACCCCAAATTACCATGACCTTCAGAAGCTAGGCATTTCATTTTTTTCTTCTGTAGAAGTCTACAGCAGACAGTTTAGGTTCTTTCTATGTTGTTCTAGACTCAGTCACGGTCCAGGATGAGACCATCTGTGTTCCAAAAAGCATAGCAGAAGGAAAAAGGATAAAGGAGAGAGAGCAAAAAGCCCATTCATGACCTGTCTTAAAGAAGTTTCTTAGTGGTTTCCACTTGCACTTATATCCCATTGGCTAAAGCTAAGTCACATGGCCACAGTCAGCTGCAAGGGAGTCTGGGAAATGTAGTCTTACATTTGGAGAAATGATATGGTAGGACAGTGGTCTCTGCCACAAGGAGGTGTTATTAAGGGGGAACACTTACATTTTCTGTTTTCCCCATATCTCTATTCCTTTGCTGTTTCACAATAAACAAGTAATACCTATAAATATTTTTTTAAAAGAGATGTATTTGAAATGATAAAAATGCTTGAAAGCAATATTCTAATCAACTGGCTGTAAGTGTGTGGATTTGTTTCTGTATCTTTGATTCTGTTCCACTGGTCTATGTGTCTGGTTTTGTGTCAATAACATTCTGTTTTTATTATTATAACTCTGTAGTATAATTTTTTTTTTGCGGTACTGGGGATTGAACCCAGGGGCATTCTACCTCCGATCTCCACCCCCAGCCCTATTTTTATACTTTATTTTGAAACCAGGTCTCACGAAGTTGCAGAGGGCCTCACTAAGTAGCTGAGGCTGGCCGCGAACCCAGATCCTCCAGTCTCCGCCTCCCAAGTACTGGGATTACAAGCATGTGCCACCACGCCCGGTTGTAGTATAATTTGAAGTCGTATTGTGATGCCTTCTACGTGGTTCTTATTACTGAGAATTGATTTGGCAATTCTGGGTCTTTTGTCTTCCTGTATGAATCTTAGGACTGAGTTTTCTAATTCTGTGAAGAATGACATTAGTATTTTAATAGGGGTTACATCGAATCTGTAGATCACTTTTGGTAGAATGGCCATTTTGATAATATTTATTTTGCCTATCCAAGAGCATTGGGAGGTCTTTCCATCTTTTAACATCTTCAATTTTTATTTCATCACATTAATCTTTATTTCATCACATCAATCAATCTTTAATGTTTTATAATTTTCATTGTAGAGGTCTTTTAACTCTTTGGTTAGATTTATTCCTAGGTATTTTATTGTTTTTGAGGTTATTGTGGATGAAATTGTTTTCCAGATTTCTTTTTCAGTGGATTCATGGTTGGTGTATAGGAAAGCTAATGATTTTTGCAGATTGATTTTGTATCCTGCTACTTGGCTGAATTTGTTAATCAGCTCTAGAAGTCTTTTGGTTGGGTTTTTTTTTTTGATCTTCTAAGTATAGGATCATGTCATATGCAAAAAGAGATAATATCAGTTCTTCTTTTCCTATTTGTATTCCTTTGATTTCCTTCTCTTGCCTTATTGCTTTGTTTAGAGTTTTGAGTACTATATGGAAAAGGAGTGGTGATAGTGGGCATCCTTGTCTTGTTCTTGATTTTAAAAGGAATTCTTGCAGTTTTTTCTCCATTCAGTATGATGTTGGCTTTGGGTTTATTATATATCGCCTTTATGATGTTGAGGTAAGTTCCTTATATTCCAATTTTCTGCAATTTTTTAAACATAAATAGGTGTCACAAAGAGTTTGTTTTATAAAAGTGGGTGTGAAATGTTTACTATCATCATATCTTTTGTTGGATTGTTCCTTTTGTCAGTAAGAAATGACCTTCTTTGCCTCTTCTGATAAGTTTTGGCTTAAAGTCTGCTTTGTTGGATATAAGAGTTGCTACCCCTGCTTGTTTTCGGTCTCTGTTTTCATGGAATAACTTCTTCCATCCTTTCACCTTTACCCTATGAATATCTTTGCCTGTAAGGTGAATTTCTTGCAAGCAGCATATAGTTGGATTATGGTCTTTAATCCACTTTGCCAGTCTATGACTTTTCATCAGGGAGTTGAGACTGTTGATATTAAGTTTTATTATTGAGAGATGATTTTTATTTCCTGTCATTTTGAGTTATATTTTCTGTTTGTTATAGTGTTACTTCTCCTTTGCTTAGTTGCTCATCTGATGGAATTTGTCCTTTTTCTGGTTCTGTTGTTTATTTCTTATTTCTTCATTGTGTTTTACTTAAGTACTTTTTCTAGTGTCTGCTTGGTAGTTATGAATTCCTTTATTTTGTGCTTGTCTTGGAAGGTTTTGTTGAATATAGCAGTCTTGGTTGGAAGTTGTTTTCTTTCAGGGTTTGGAGTACATCATACTGAGCTTTCCTGGCTTTCATGATTTGGGTTGAGAAGTTCAGAGTGATTCTTATTGTTTTGCCCCTGAATGTCACCTGTCCTTTTTCTCTTCACATATTTAAGGTTCTCTTGACCTCTGTGTCAGTCATTTTGATTATTATGTGGTGTGGAGAAGTTTTTCTTTGATCTTATCTTATTGAGGTTCTGAGTGTCTCTTTTACATGTATCTCCATCTCATTTTTCATGTTTTGGAAGTTCTCTGATAATATCTCTCTGAAGAGATTTCGAATGTTGGTTTATACTTCTAGACCTTCTTTAATGCCTAGTATCCATAAGTTTGGTTGTTTTATATTATCCATATTTCTTCAATATTCCAATCATATTGTCTTATTGTCTACTCTATATTGTTGACTGTGCGGTCAGTTTAGAATGAGCTGTCTTCTAAGAGGGAGACTCTATTTTCCATGTGAAATAGTCTGCCAGTGATGGTTTCTATTGAGGACTATTTCATTTACTGTCTCCTTCATTTAGCTCAGGGCCTCTTTTTGATTCTTGTTTAGAGCCTCCATTTCCTTATTGATATGTTCTTTCATACTCATACACTTTCTCTCATTTAATTTCTCAGATCTATGATCATATTGATAATCAAATTTTTGAATTCTCCTTATGGCATTTTCTGAAGCTCTGTATTGGTGATCTCCACTGTTGTGGAGTTGTGGGAGTTTGTTTCCTCATTGGTCTTCATTCTCATGTTTTCAGGATGCCTAGGTTTGTATCTCTGTTGTGTTGGCATCTCTTCCTCATTGTGTGGGAGTCCTATATCTATACATTGTCCCTTTATAATAAGTCCTGTGATGGGGGTGTATATTTGCCTCAACGAATCTGTCTCATATAATCAGAGTTTTGAGTTGGTCTCCCAGAATCTCTTTAGTAGGATATAGTACTTAGCCAGTGAAGGCAAGCAGCAGTTTCTGGTTGGCTACAGACCTTCATATTCTCTGGGCCCAAACTCAGCAGGGTCAGAGACTATAATGTTCTGAGCCTGGAGCCTGGCTGGCTGAGTTTTAATGCCTCAAGCACACTGTTACTTCTCTGCAGGTTGCAACCACGTGAAACCCTGCTCGCTGTTGGCCTCCATGATTACTGATTGTAGTGTTCCTTGTCTGAGGTGTGGGATGTATGAGTTAAATTGCTCCAGGGACACCACTGCTGCTCGGCAATCACATGAGAACTTACAGGCTGCCGGCCTCCATACTTATGGCACCCAAACTCTGCTGGGTGAGAAATTATAGCCTTCCAAGCCTGCAGCATGGTTGGATAAGTTATTTTGCCCCAAAGACACCCCACTGATGGTCCCCACTGATGTGGTAGTTGCTGGAGATCCTGTGGGGGTGGGTGGACTTGCTGACTCTGGGTTCTGCCCAATTGTCCCTAGGAACTGTCTGCTAATTCATGTTTTTGCTGTATCTGACTGTATCCCCTACCCCTACCTCCACCTCCACAGGGATGATCTGAAAACTCACAGGCCCATGAGTTTGGTTGTTGCCACATGAGTCCCTGCAATCACGCAGGCTCCTGCTGGGATGGTTTTTAAATTTATGGCCTTGATGAGGCTGGTTGTAGGAACTCAGGTCCATGCAGGAAGGGTCTGTAGTTTCTCAGTCCTGACAAGTTCTGCTGTAGCTTCAGGAGACTGATGAGCGGTTTGGCTGGGCGGTGTGGAGATTCAAGGTCTTGAAGTATTCAAGTATGGAGAGAAGAATGGGATTGCTTTTTCATGTCAGTTCTCTGCAGTCACTGGCTCAACAGGATTTAGCTTCTTTTTTGCTGGATTTCATCTCAGAGAACCTCCAGAATCTGGCAGCCTCCAGCTCCAGTGGGGGCGTGCCAAGATGGCTCCTGCCTCAGCTCTCTGCTCACCAGATGAGATGCATGGAACTCTTTTCAATCCTTTGCTCTTTGTGCAGCTTGTGATTCAATTATGTTTTGACTGTCTTTCTTCTGTTGAGTTCTTCCTGCTTTTCTTCTCTTGCCAAGAAGCAGTCTTCCTGCTGGTTGAATTCCAAGTCTTGGAGCAAATGAAACATGTTGTCTTCCCCTATTCTGCCATTTTGGTCTCTCCCTATATCATCTTAAAAATAATTTTATTGGTGTATCGTAATTATACAACATAGTGAGAGTCAAAGTGATGCATTTAAACATGCACACATCACTTGCTGTGTTTCCCTCCTAATCCCACTCCTTTCCTTTCTCCCTCCCCATACATATTAGTGAAATTGATAGTGATACCTTCAGATATGACAAAACATTTGGTCTGTTTCCTTCCTCAAGCCTCCTTTCCCCACTCTCCTTCTCCCCCTCCTCCATCTCCCTCCTCTGTTTTACTGGTCTCTCTCCTCTATCTGAAATACCTTTTATTTCCTCTTTTCTCTCTAGCTTTCACATATGAGAGAAAACATATGACCCATGACTTTCCGAGACTGGCCAATCTCACTTAGCATAATGTTCTCAAGTTCCATCTATTTTCCTAAAAAATGACATAATTTTGTTCTTTATGACTGAGTAAAACTCCATTGTGTGTGTATACTGCATTTGCTTTATCTATTCACCCATTGAACCACCTACGTTGGTTCCATGATTTAAAATTATACTACAGAGCTATAGTAACAAAACAGCATGGTGTTGGCACAAAAAACCCAGACACATAACCAATGGAATAGAATAGAATAGAAGGTACAGAGACAAATCTTCACACTTATAGCCCATATTTTTATAATATTCTGTATTTCCCAATTTGACTAATATTAGAATGTGTTGCCTTTATAGTTAGAAAAAAGTTCCCTCCCACACATCCTTCTGCAACAAGGAAAAGACAAGAACTCAGTTTCATTCATCTGACAAGGTCCAGAATTTCAGCATTATTTACTTTCCTCTTCTTTTGCAGGGCAACGGCCTTTGGCATCCTCAATGGATTATGCAAATTTGGTGCCATTCTGGGAAACACCATCTTCGCTTCTTTTGTTGGGATAACCAAAGTGGTCCCCATCCTTCTGGCTGCCGCTTCTCTGGTTGGGGGTGGCCTGATTGCCCTTCGGCTTCCGGAGACACGAGAACAGGTCCTGATGTGAACAACCTATGGGAAAAGGAGAGGCGGAAAGAATCTTGTCCAGGACACTTAACTGCAGCCACACTTCCTGCTTGTCACTGTCCACGGGACACCTTGGATAGAACAGGAGGAGACGTTGATTTTGAGATCCCTAGTTTAGGACCCACTTCAGCTGTCAATATGTTTGTAACTCAGGTGACTGATTTGGGGGTGCCCTGAGCCACCCTTAGGATCCCAGAACTGTGTGCTTGGCTTTAGGTCTCCCCAGGCCAAGGCAGGGGGAGTACCCTCCAGTGAGTGTGCACACCAAGCAAGGAGTATGTATTTACCTAAGTCATGTGCAAGGACTTATTTGCATTTCAAAATGAATTAGAGGGTGAGAAACACTCAAGCTCCTCCAAAATCTCCCAGAAGCCCAATGACCTAATGAATCGACTGGACTGTAAGTTAGAGTTGTCACTGAGTATAGGGACTGAAGTACAAGATACATATATTTTTGCATTTGAAGGTATCACCTATCATATTTTCCAGTTGAAAATTGGCACAGTAGCATTGAAGATACTCTGATCTAGAAAACCAAACATTTCAGCAATATCTATAGAGATTGACTTTGCCCCCTAAATGTCTTCTGCTTTCTATGATGACTAGGTGATACATTTAAGAATGATATTTATTCCTGTTTTTCTCTATTCAAAGAAACTTCATGGGATAGGAATTCTGTAAACTAAGTTTGTATATAACTGTCTGTGGGATTATTCCCACAAAGAATACCTGCAGCTATTGCCAGAATTTTAGCCATATATTGGGAGAACTTGGTGTTTGAGGTTCCAGGAAATTGGGTTCCAGCAAATGAAATGCAAGCACAATTTGTTGTAGCCATTTAACCTGCTGTTGGAGGATGCACTTATAAAATGAAGTGTGGTTTCACTTAATCCAGATAATTTTCTTCATACTGATTGAGTGGTTACTTTTCTCTCCTGCACAGATTGCTTGCGAAGTTCAAACTCACAGTCTCCAGTACCCGTATTTGACTTTGCTGTTTACCCAGAAACAACACAAGAGATGTTTTGACATCTGCTTCTCTTTGTTGTAGGCGAGAATAAAATCGTAGGGGTGCTGGGAGGCTGGGGAAGCAAAGCCATAGTTCTTCAACGTATAAATTATTTCTGTTTGTTTTAGCAGTAAAACACAATCTGCATTTATTGTGATGGTCAGATCCCACGAGACATCTATGCTATATGCCCTGGTTAGGGGCTTTTGAACACAGGCCCACCAGTGTGGGAGTGACAGAATATAGTGGAGTCAAATCTATTCTCCTTCAAGGCTCTAAGAGAGCACTTTCCTGAGATCTAGTTTGGAACATGAACAGGAAAGTATGAGGAACCCAGGACACACTGCTCTGGCCAGGATTAGCCATAGATGTCTTGACTCCATGGGAAATGAGCAGGTTTTATTTTTATTTATCAGAACCATCTAGCAACAGAAGGGAGAGTGAGCCAGGGAGTTCCTATCACTGGAGGAGAACATTCCCAGGCCAAATAAACATCATTCTACAAGAAGGACTAGTTCCCTGAGTTGACTGGCAGCACTCTCAATAGCGAAACAACGCTACACTTCCCCTATTAGAAATAGCCAACAATTTAAACCAGAATAGCAATGGGCATGTTGAGCGTTGTCTCAGTTTTGGAGGAATGCTTAGGTCCTGTGATAGCTTCTGAAATTCTATTCATAGGTTGGCAGGGGAAAGAGTCAGTTTTAATATACATTTCCAACCTCGATTTAAGCTCAGTTTTAATGCTTAAAATAATGTTGACTCTGCTTCTTTCATCCTCACCCTTTATTCACTCTACCCTTTTTCTGAACAGGAAAGGAAGACACACCAACTCTGACTTGACACTTTGATCCCCCCAGTGTATATCTATATAAATATACCGCTGTGTATTCATGTTTCCCTCAGTGTTTTCTAGGAGTTAACTAACATTATGCTATGTGGATGATGAGAGACTCTATGTAATATAGCTGTAATATACTTTCCATATTCTCATGATATGAAATATGGTGGCTAAGATCATAAAAGAATTGTGTGGATCTGGAATGACCACGTAACATTATTCTCCAATGGGATAGTACAATTCAATGAGCAGCTGCCCCTTGAGAAATGTACAAGACCGAGACCCCATTTCTAGTGAAGATGGATCTTGCAAATTTGCAATCTGATGAATTTTTTGAGTGCAGGGTGGCTGTAATAATGTGTGGGTTAACTCCGTTTGGTTTCTAAGCTCTAGCTTCTGCATTATCTTTATGGCTCCTTAAACAAATTGCCTAACCAACCGAGGGTGATCCCATCCCATCCATCACGTAGACATACGTGAAGAGTGTGGTCATGGCTGGCAGCCTTTCCCCACGAAGGGTTGTCTGGCACTGGGACCACATCTTACATCCTGTCACTCCCACTGAGATAAATGTGTCTTTAAAAATAGTCTCCATGGCAGGACATTGGGGGATAATGGACAGCATTCCCAGCCATGCATTTATTTTTCATTTCGTTTGCTGCCCCAAGAAACTTCCTGTGGCATCCACGGAGGGTCAAAGAGATGGGGCGTCCCTTCCTTGAGTAGATCTGTTCACGGTTCGCGATGCATTTAATGATGCCCGGTTTGGGAGCAGTTACTTCTCACAGTCTCAGCTGTATCCTGTCATCTCCTGATGCTGATTTTTGATCTTTTGTTTTATTAAACATAACTAGTGAAAGAGCCGTGCCTGTTTGTGATGTTTGTAACACATTAGCTTGAGGTTGTGTAATAAATAACACCATTCCCGGGGTTCCGTATTATCTTATGTGAGTTCATGAAAAAAATAAAAATAAAAATAACTTGTAATCAAATCTTTAAGAATTGGGGTTAGAGATTGTTTTCAGCACCAAAATCTTTTCTGTGTTCCTAAGTGGACTAAGTCATTTCCTTTGATTTTCTTATTTTCATCTGGGAACCTTGAGAGGTTAAGATATGACCATGGCCACACATCATGCTAGGAGTGGGTTATGGGCTGTACTCTCCTAGGTTTCTGGATGAACCCCTCAGTCACTGATGTCCTACTACAAGAGCCCTCCTGAGAAATGAGACAATGTGACCAACGCTCACTCCCCATTCCCTGAGACTGTTTGTTGAATATTCACTTGGTTGTTTTAACTAGAATGGATGGAAGCATCTGTGTGAAGATTAGTATTTAACCATCTACAGAGCCATTCCTTCCGCCCTTCATTCACTCCACAAATATATATTGAGTTCCTACCATGTGACAGTCTCTGGGCTAAGCCCTGGGGATATAATAGTAAGAAAACAACAACAACAACAACAACAACAAACAGCACAAAACAAACAGCAACAACAAAAGGGTCCCAGTTCCTGGCCCCTGCTGCATTACACTTGGAATGAGCAGGCAAGACAGACATTAAATCAGTCATAACACAAAGTGCAATGACCTTACGATTGGAAAATCCCACTTTTTGTTTGGCAAGGGGATTCCTACTGCTTTGCCAGTCAGCTGTGGATTCCTGAATGTAGTTGTTCTCTCCAGTCTGTCTTCCCTAAGGAATGTGCCAGTTTCTTATCTTTATAAACCAGGTAAGGGAAAAGATGCACTTGCTCATTTCCTACAAAGTCAATCAGTTTTTACTTAATGGACTTTGCAGAAAAAGTTTTACAGGGAAGAAAGGATAGGGCCCTATAATGTGAGCAGGACATTCTCCCAGTAGTCCTGGGAAAGGTGTTTCTACCTCCACATCTGGCTTTTCTAGCCAGCATCTGTGCTAACTGAGCTAGGACTCATGCAATATTTGGGATTTAGTGAGGATGAGATGGGATGGCACATAACTGAACACCCAGATAAGCCAGTTTATAGTAAGTTTATAATAAGTTAAAGGTGTGTTTCTCTCTTGGCAGGGCAGGGGCTGCAGGAAAGACAGCCATGGCTGGGGGCTGCTTTGTGATTTGGTCATTGGGAATACACTCATTCTACCTTTGACTCTTTGATCTTTCATGCATGCACGGTTCCCATCATTGAGGCTGCCTCATGGGCTGAGATGGCTGTTGCAGTGCCAGTCCTCACAACCACAACCCAGGCAGGAAGCAGAAGGAAGAACAAGGAACAAAGGGGCTGCACCTCCCAGCTGAGCCAGTCTCCCTTGAAAGTGCTCTCCTTAAAGAGAGCAGTTGCTGCCACGTGTACATCATTGACCTCTCTGTTGCAGGGGAGGCAGGGAAATGTGGTATTTACTGGGAACACTACCAGCCATCACTTCTCCAGACCGAGGATCTTGGCACTACGAGGGAGAGGGGGAGAGGAGGGATGAATCAAGGCTTACGCTTTTGCTTGCATCAGAATCAGCTGGCAAGGGGGGGGGATCATATTGCTCAGCCAGGTGTTGTGGCACACACTTGTAATCCCAGTACTTGGGAGGCTGAGACAGGAGGATCGCAGGTTCGAGGACAGCCTCAGCAAGTGGCAAGACTCTCATCAACCTAGTGAGACCCTGTTTCAAAATAAAAAATAAAATAGGTCTGGGGATGTAGCTTGGAGGTAGAATGCCCTTGGGTTAAATCCCCAGTACTACACACACACACACACACACACACACACACACCCCTCGTATTGCTGCCACCCCTCCCCAGAGATTCTGATTCAGTAAATCGGGGATGGGGTCCATCCAAATCCTGGAGAACCCCAACCCTAATAGACTAACAGAACATTGATATTTTTTGTTGTTACTTCCCTATTCTTGATGTGACTGGTTAATGACTAAAAAAGACTCAGGTATTAGAAAGGGCTTTTAAAGTTTGATGGTCCATATTTCCACTCATGCTCACAAATGTTTTTTCCTTTTCTATTCCAAAGTATTAGCCTTAACTTGGAAAGTTCAAGTTAATCTTTGGGCTCCAATGAGCACCTTTGGAAGATTAACAGGTTTTATTCTCTCTGGTGGGAGGTGGAACTAGAGAGGTGTCATTTTGGGGGAGAGGAGGAAGTACCTAGATGTGGGTGACTGTCTTAGTCTGTTTTGCATTACTATAACTGAACATCTGATGCTAGGTGATATATAAACAAAAGAGGTTCATGTGGCTCATGATTTCGGTGGCTGGAAAGTTCAAGTAGCAGGTGCAGGTGTCTGGAGGGGGGCCCTGGGCTGTGTCACATCATGGCATCTGGCAGCTTACAGTGGGAGGGCATGTGAGAGAAGTCACATGGCGAGAGAGAGAGAGAGAGAGAGAGAGAGAGAGAGAGAGAGAGAGAAGGAGAGGAGGGGCCAGGCTCCCTCTTATAATAACCTGCTCTTTGGGGGAACTGATCCACTCCTGTAAGAATAGCACTGATCCTTTCATGAGAGTGGTCAGGACCCAGTCAATAATCTCCACACGGCCACACCTTACAGATCTCACCACTTTTTAGCACTGCTGCTGTACAGGGGACCAGGCTTCAACATGAGTCTTGGCAGAGCCAAACCTCATCTGGACGGAAGCAGTAACGATTCCTGGTCTTCCCTGCATGTCTGGCCAGTGGTTTTGATTCATGCCTCTAGTAACTGCTGAAAAGGGGACTATCTTCATCCTTTGACTAGACGGGACACGACCTCTAGCCTTTCAGATGTAGGCTCCTGGACTGGTGATGCCTAGGTATAAAGTTAACATAGTCTCCAGGTATTCAGGTAACTCCAGGCACATGCTTGTGAGGAATGGTCAGGAATAATTTGTAGGCATAGAAGGCATCTGCAGCACCTTAAGTTGAGATTATTAGAAGTGTCAGTTTTGTTTAAGTCTTGTGTCATACTGACCAGTCCTGTCATCCCATTGCCAAGAGAGGGACACAGAGCCACCTGCTGTGAGCCATGAAGAAATCTGCAAGAGGCAAAGGGATCTGTGAACCAGTTCACAACGACTTGACAACTAACTGGATAATTCTGCCATATGCCCATCTAACTGGATAATTCTGCCATATGTCCATCTAGAGCTGTTCCTGTTAGTCTGTAAATAACCCCCTGCGTAGTGGATGAGGCTACCGAATGATTAAGCTGAGGCCGTAAGTGCATCTCTTCATATTTTTTTATGTTCTGGTTTCCCTCGCCCGTTAAGTATTTTTCCATCTGCCTATCCCTGGAAAATAGAAATACTCCAATGATCTCTGCTTTTTTTTGTTCTTTGCTGCATTAAAGTAGAAATCTTTTATTTGGTGATTGGTGAATACATTTTTAATCTCTAATACTTTGAGATCCAGATATTAGCAAATACCTATTATAGCAAACACTATAAACAGGGACTGTGATAAAGACCTCTAAAGACTGTCTCCTTTAATTCTCATACCAACCTAAGGATGTGTTATTTTCTTCCCTTTAGAAAAGGGGAAACCGAAACACAGGTGAAGTAATGACTATGCAAAGGTCAAATAGCTGTTAGGAGCTGGAGCCGAGGTCAGAACAGAAACTCTTGTCACAAGGCATGTAGTACGTTGTAAGAACCCCACTGACCTTATCCCAAAGAAGCCCGAGTGTAGATTGGTCATCAGCCACAGATACTTCTGCGACACCAGGCCAACCTTCACCAAATTAGATGCTGTCTTAAATGTAGAAGACCCCACAAGACTGACCTAAAATGACAGTCCTATGCATTTTCCTATGCATTATGACTAACACAGTGTTTGGCATGTAGGTGTCAATAAGCAACAAAGGGAGCAGTTAAAGTTTCATATTCAAAATATTTAATCATACACAACTGTAATCCCACTACTTGGGAGGCTGAGACAAAAGGATCGCAGGTTCGAGGCCAGCCTCAGCAACTTAGAACCTCAGCAACTTAGTGAGACCCTGTTTCAAAATAAAAACTATAAAGGGCTGGGAGTGTAGCTCAAAGGTAGAATGCCCCTGAGTTCAATTTCCAGTACAAAAATCAATCAATCAATCAACCAATCAATCATCACTGGATTGAGTCAAACATTGGCCTAACACACTGTGGCTGTAGCTCTGGGTCTCGAAGCCCACGCGTTGCTGAACTTCAAATCTTTAGTTATTGGACGGTGGAGGGTCTGGGTGGCCCAGAGGTGGAGCCTGGCTCTGCAGAGGTGGCCTTGGTAGTCAGGGTGCTGTGGGTGGCGGTTCTGTGCTAGCGGGTCAGGAAGCCTTTGAATATTTTAACAAGTATGGAAGTCCCAGTGTGGACTGGCTGAACCGAAGCCTGGGAGCCTCAGCGAGTCAACCCCCTGCTGCTCTCCTCGTCCAGTGCTGTTCCCAAGCTCCCTACCACGGCTGCATACTAATTGAAAAACTTTTGGTTCTAGATTTTCAAGTATGCTTATTGCTTTGCTCCTATTCCAACACTAGAGGGCAGCAGCCACCTTGAGGATGCAATGCCAGTTTCCAGTCTCAGGTGGGTTAGTCCTGTGGAATGTTCAGCTTCTGTGGAACTTCCAGTATTTCTCCCTCTGTTCTTTAGGATGTATCTGAATGTGGATGTGATTCCAGAAGACATTTACTGGAGGGCCTGAGGTTTCCTTCAGGTTCATAATACGCTCAGGTCTGAAATAGAACTTCTTTTTGACTTTGGGGGGGATTATGGATTCAACAATGTTTTTCTTTTCCTTTTTGGTACGAGGGATTGAACCCAGTGGCATTTGACCTGTGAGTGACACCCCCAGCCATTTTTTATATTTTTAATTTTGAAACAGGGTCTCACTGAGTTGCTGAGGGTTTCACTAAGTTTCTGAGGCTGACCTCAAACCTGTGATCCTCCTGTCTTAGCCCCCCAAGTACTGGGATTACAGATGTGCACCACCATACCTGGCTTCAGCAATCATTTATTAAGTGCCTGTATAAAAACACCCTGCATCATCCTAGCAGACAGCTATCTTTCAACCCAGGTTTATTTATAACTAGTCCTTCACCATTTATTGTGGCTGATTAACTTCATAGACAGAAACCTCTGGGGGTGCCTGGAACCAGGTGAGGATAACGTGTTATAACCAAGAATGCAGAAGTGATTGGTGGTTTGTGTATTCATAAGGCATCTACTCAAAGATTGGACTCTTACATACATGGCAGGAGGCTCCTGGCATTAACTATATTGAAAACAGGCAGCCACTGAGCTAGCTGAGCTCACGGGAGCGAATCTTTTCAGCACAGCTGATTCATGTAAAGACAATCGAATATGCTGGAAGAAACTCAATTAGGGAGCCCTGAGGTTCATGGTTCCGCCCTAGCTTGTGGTATCTAGAGAAAGGTTTTGAGATCTTGGGCTTCAATGTCCTGATCTTTAATATAGAAGAGGCGGATACAATGGCTGGGGGGTTCCTCCAAGGTTTGACAGTAAGAATACCATCCACTCAGGAATGCATACAGAACAAAACATAGAATTTCCTGTGCGCGCCTCTTGTCTTGGCAGGATACGAGTGAGGGAGTGCGTGCAGCCCTAGCGGTATTTGGCTGTGAGGTGTTTGACAGGATGCACTTTGCTTATTGCCCTCCGGTGGCTTCCGCAGAGGGAGCGAGCGGCAGGTGCTGTGCAAGCGTAATGTGGACGGAGATGCGGGCTCAGGACTTACTGAAAGAAAAGCGAAAAGTGTGGTATGCACAGAGCACGTGAGGGCAATGTTACATTCAGATCTTAACTGAGATGCCCGATAAGCAGTGATGGAAACTGCATTTAGCCACATCAGTAGAGACTGAAAGAAGATAAGCAGAGAGAACAGGAAAGAGCCGCTGTAGGAGAGAGAGAGAGAGAGAGAGAGAGAGAGAGAGAGAGATCATCAGAAAGTCTGAATTTCAAACCCTGGTCCCATCATTTATGGGCAAGCTTGGGCAAGCAAGGGACCTCTCTGAGACTCTTTCTGTCACCCGATGTCCACAAATGATAGCCCCCCTTTTGTCTTTCCTTGAATCTGCAGTCCAAGGGGAAAAGTGTTTCATGTTTTATCCATTCTACTGGAGCTAAACAAGTAGAAAGGGCGCCAAGAAGTTTAGTGGAAGACTCTGAGCATTTTCAGAATGTTCCACATCTAAAGATGGGTCTGCAAAGAAAGGAGACCAGAAAAGACTGGCGTGGGTCCTGATGCTTCCATCATTATTTCACATGGTGGAATTTTTTTTGGCTGGAGAAGAACAGAGACCAAATGCATGAAGTATGCCTGGGAAGAAGGGTGGGGGAGACAGGATCATCACAGAGATGGGTCACTGGCGGCCTCCCTGGTGCACCGGAGCTCTGGGTGAGAGGAGGCCCCAGGCCGGCCGGGGACAGAGAGGCTGAGGTCTTAAGAGTGGGGAACGGCACCTCCTCAGAGTTTTTCCAGGGGCACTGGCATCAAAGTGGGGAGCCAAAGCAGGCAGAAGAACACGAGGAAAACATTTATATGCAAACATGTGGCACGCCTTCTGGACTTCCAGAAATAGCCAGGCAAACCCTCAGTGGGATTAGAAATTCTATACAGATGTTGCCTGACTTGACGATGGTTCCATTTACAACTTTTTGACTGTTCAGCAATACATGTTCAGTAGTAATCATACTACTCTGAACTTTGAGTCTTGATCTTCTCCTAGGCTGGTGCTATATGGTACAATTACTCTCTCGAGATGTTGAGCATTGGCAGCAAGCCGCAGCTCTGGGTCAGCCACAAGCTGTGATGGTCGTAGGTTAGGTGTATTAGACATATTTTCTACTTCTGATATTTTCAACTTACAATGGATTTATTGGGATGTATGCTCCTTGTAAGTGGAGCAGCATCTTCATTAGCAGCCTGAAAAAAATCCCTTAGAAACATGGATGATGACTATATATGGTGGCCCAGTTTCTAGAAGACTCAGAAACGTATAAGAAATGTAGAGTGGTAGGCCACATGCTACATAAAGAATGGCTGGAGGATGCCAGGCGCGGTGGCACGTGCCTATAATCCCAGTACTTGGGAGGCTGAGACAGGAGGATCACAGGTTCAAGATCAGCCTCAGCAATTTAGTGAGACTCTCAGCAACCTAGCGAGACCCTATTTCAAAGCAAAAAATAATTTAAAAAAGGGGGCTGGGAATGTAGCTTGGAGGTAGAATGTCCCTGGGTTCAATCCCCAGTACCACCAAACCAGACCAAACCAAACCAAACCAAATGGCTGGAGGAAACTGGAGTTTCTTACATGAAAAAGAGTTGTAGGGAGACTAGGTGAAGTTTAGCAGAAATTACATCATTTCCAAAATGATGTAAATGATGTTCCTGGTGTAACAGTTTTATTGAGTCCAAACAAAATGCTAGAGACACCGATAGAATGGTTTAGAATCACATGTCTTCGTGGTCTGGCCATTGTGTATTTACTTTTTTCGGGATGCTTCATAGTAAAGAACTTCGAGTTCATAATTTTGTTACAGACATTTCAGCAAGCAAAAATAATAGACCCTTGGCAATTTACATAATCTTGCTTAAAAAATCAATAACGCATTTGTATCAAATTCTCAGATCTAATTTACACGGCATATAGGATTTCCCCCAGGGGAGTGAAGCCTAAAGAAAAGATGATGAAGAGGAGACAGGCAGAGTTTCTGATGCATGTAAACCAAGCACTGGCAATAGTTGGAGAAAGTTCTAGAGAAGGAGATGGGGAACTGCACTCCTGGGTCAGAACTGGACAGTCAGATCTTTACTACTGCATGTGTAAGAAATGACGCAGGATTCTGGGACAGTGTCTGCCTATGTGGGACCCCTGTTGTTAGGTGCTCATCTGTGGGTGTGTTGGATGCTTCCTGGTACCACCTCGAATCTTCCCAGCCTTGACTCTATTTCAATGGCTGCTACTGCAGCTACCAATTCACACAGGCTTTCACCAGCAGTGTAGACCTCTCATTTCCTGCCTTGGTATTTGTGTCACCATAGTATGTCATGTCCAAAGAATTGCTCAGTACTCTCAAATGCTTACCTGTTGAACAGAAGGGATTAATGTCCCTTGGGGAAACCTGGGACCAATAGGAACAAGAGTCAATGTATACACACCTTCCTACCTTCCTCTTTCTCACCCAGGCAGGTGATGCAGAGACCAGTTTGTTACTTCTCAGGTGATTCTATGAAAGGAAGTGGCCCAGAGTGAGGGCCAGTCAGGTAATGCAAACACATTCTGGGGTCAGCTTTCCTTCCTGGTCTTCTACACGTCCCAACCCCTGGAATCATGCTCTCAAAGAAATCGCACTCACAGAAACTTTCATATCGGGCTCTGTTCTGTGTATGGCAGGCTAGAAAAACAATAGACTGAGAGAAGGAGGAGAGGTAGGACTCACATCCCTGGCAGGCATCTTGAATCCACCACCTCACTGCAGGGAGGACAGAAAACACACAGGGCAAGTAGCATGACACCATGCTGTCCCCGTCCTTTGCTTTGGAGGGTCGCAAATGGTCAGGGAGGGCATCTTCCTCATTGGAGATACCTCTTTTTCAGGAGTTCTGCTCTTCAGGGGTCATTGAATATGAAACATGGGCTTTGGGATTTAAAATTCCTCACACTTCTGCAAACCAAAGACTCCCCATTTCTGCAGAGCTTTGTTTTAAGACAAACTTTGCAGATCTGCAAACTGACGTGGTCTCCTGCCCCTGAATGTGGATCTATTCACTCATGTTCCCCTGAAATTGGTCTCCTGGGAACTGGCCATTCCAACCCAGGTGTGGCCTAACAAAGCACACACAGGGGAACTCTTACCTCCTGTCGTTGCGATTCAGCTCTTGGTCATACAGTGGGAACCCAGATGGTAGAATGCAGGTCTTTGCTTTCAGGAAATTCAATTATAGTGTTGGAAGCACTAATTACCTGCCTTAAGAACCAACATCATTAGCCAAGAATAATTATTATTGCAAGGAAAAAGAAAACAATCAGGAAGGGGCACGTCTATAGAGCCACCTTCAGTTTCAACTTTCCTTCCAGCAGAGAGGAGTGCACGAGTTTCCCATTCTCTACTAAAAAGGAAGTCCTCAACTGCAAGCAATCTGCCACTGGATCCCATTTATATTTTTTTTTTACCTTTGGTGTGAATAGTAATTAGACATAGTGACAAAAAACACAACATGTGGAGGCTCATTTGACTTCGGTGTTTGTTATTTTAAACTCTTTTTCAGGATGTAAATGATGACTGGAGTTTGAGTGAGCTGGTTGGTGGGTGAATGTGTGTGTGTGTGTGTGTGTGTGTAGCACAGCGAGGCGTTGGGGTTACCATGACTACACTACACAGCTCCCCTGTTACTTGAAAAGTGTGTAAGGGCTAAAGCGTGGGGTTGGAAAATCATACAAATGAAATCAGAGGGGGTTACAAATTCCCAAATTGGAAAACTGTATTTCCTTAAATACTTCTACCATCTGGACGCATTCTCTTTTAAGATTCTCTACTCCAGATGCATTTTTGTCCAACAAAGCAGAGTTATCTTTAGCAAAATAAGATTAAAGGAGCCGTGACTTAATGGGACAATTCTAAAGAAACCTGGGGCCTGGCTATGTAGTGATGTTTGATTTAAATGGGGTCTCAGAGCCACCTAAGTAAAAGGTCCCTTTAAAGGGACATACCTTGTTGAACTCGGTGGATGAACAGGACAGTGGGAAAATCCTCATCATTCTCCCTTATTTGCATTCAAGATGTGCACCTGTCCAGGCTCCCGAGCATGCCAAAGTTTTGCAGAGTGATAACAATAGGGAGGATAATGAGGATGAAGGGCCACCTTGACTATTCTAATTCTTCTCGATTCACTCTCCTTTCTCCTTCAGCACGTGCCCGTGAGATATCTGATGGAGGAGAGGAGAGGAGCAAATGAAATTTCTTATTGCCTTTTGGCTGCAAAATCCAAATAATTTCTTGCTTATATTGCATACACTTTTTGGTTAATTCATTGCTTTTCCCTCTTTCTCTATTGCTCTATCTTTTCTCAACTGAGCCCCTACTCTTATTTCTATGTTGCTTTAAAAAACGTTTAATTGAAGTATAAAAATGCACATCAAAAAGTGTACTAGTCATATGTGTGAGGCTCAAAGTCTTTCCCCAGGTGGGCACCCTGGGGTCCCCAGGGCCCAGATCAAAATGGAATATTAGCTGTTCTCTCTGGGTCCCTCCCACTCCCAACTCTCTGCTGGGGTAGCCACTCTCCTAGTCACAGATTTGCTATGCCTATTTTTGAGGTCCGTACACATGGAATCCTACCAGATGTTCTCTTCTGGGTCTGCCTTCATATCCTCATCAATATGTAGGGTTGTGGTTTGCTTATTCTCATTATGATATTGTATTTTCTTGGGGGAAATTATCCCAATTTGTCTACTGGGTGAATATACTTCATTTTATTCATTCTATTGTTTTGCCCTGCTCAGATTTCTAATTTAGGCCCTGCTCGTTTGGCTGAGTAGAGCTGCCTCACCCAAGGCCACACATGTGTGCCAGGATCATGTTAACCCGATTGACATGTGGGGGCATGAAGGCCTGTCCCCCTCCCCCCACCTCAGGAGAACTCTGAAGAGCATCCCAGCCTCAGAGTCCTCATGGGGTTCTCTGAGGTCTCGTTTGGACAGCATTGCAATTCAACTTCTCTATGCCCAATCTTGCTTCCTTCCCTCCACACCACAGCTGTGATCCCAAAGCCCTCCTAAAAAGTACCCTGCACACTAATGCTGCTTCCTGGGCAACAGAGGGTTTTGGGTCATTCCTAATTTTTGGCTTTCTGAAGGGATGCTGCAATGAACATCTTTGTACAGATCTTTTGATGAACACGCATATGTAGTGCTGTGAGATCTGTTTCAATCAGAATTCTCACTGCCGTGACCTCAAATACCTGGTGAACACAACTTAGAGGAAGGAAGATTTATTTGCTCACAGTTCTGGAAGTTTCAGAGGTTTCAGTCCATGTTAGGCAGCTCACGTCTGTGGAGATCAGGGCATGGTGGCAGGAAGCAGAGAAAGAGCCAGGGGAGGGAAACAAGGAATATATATACATATATATATTCTCCAAGGCCACACCCCCAGTGACCTACCTCCTCCAACCACACCCTACCTGACTATCTTCCCACCCAAAAAACCCATTAGTCAATCAATGGATTTATCCACGGATGAGATTAGAACCCTTATGATTCAGTTATATCACCTCTGACAGTTTTGAATTATAATACATGAGCTCTTCCAGCGGACAGTCTATATCTGAACTGTAACAGGGTCCATATCTCAGAGTGGAATTGCTGGGTTTTGGAATTAGCGCACACCCAGGTTTAACCAATACTGCCAAACAGGCTTCCAAAGCGGTGGTACCAACTGACACTCCCACCTGCAGTCTTGGTTGCTCCACATCCTCCCCAGCACTTGGTATTACTTCTCTTTTAGATGTTAGCTACTATAATAGGGATGTCATGATATTTCAATGTGATTTTAATTTGCGTTTGTATTTTAACCTGTGTACATTTGAAGCATCACTCCAGAGCCATTAGGAAGACACTTTTTAAAAGAGACTTCATTTCCTTTAGGGAAACTTTAGGTTCAGAGCAAAATTGAGAAGAACGTATAGAGATTTCCCCTATATATCCTTCCTCCACCCATGCACTGCCTCCCTCATTATCAGCATTCTCCACAGAGTGGCACATCGATGAACCTACATTGATACATCATTATCACCCAAACTCCATAATCTGTATTAAGGTTGGCTCTTGGTGGTGGACATTCTATGGGTTTTGATGAACGTATAATGATATGTATCTGCCATTATAATACCATGCAGAGGATTTTCATTGCCCTATATAACCTGTTGAACTCTGTAGATATTCTTTATTATGATCACATACCCCTTTATCCAGGGAAGGCACAAATTTTCTTTTGCATCATCAAGACAGACATTTATTCATTTTAATATCTATGTATTGGGTACAGGGAGGACTGGTATTATTTTTATATGAACTGGTAATATTGTTGGTCTTATTAAATCACGGTAGCTCCTGTGCAGTAAGTAGCAGGAGAATAACAGGAACCCCTGGGGTATGTTATCCAACAGCCACAGAGGTATGGGAAGGACTAGAAGAGGGCTCTGGGCCAGGGAAGGGAGTCAAGATACCAGAAGTTCGATAGGGAAGCAGACAGAGATAACGTAAGAAAAAGAACATGAGTTTGAATATAAATAGACGTGGGCCTGGGCTCTGCCGCTCACTAGCTGGGTGGCCTCGATCACTGACTTTGGGTCTCAGTTTCTAATATCTATACATGAACAGGTTTGGAGTAAAAATGTCTTTCAGATCTTTCTCTTTTAACTTTACATTGTCATGAATTGCAAAAGCAAAGATGCCCAATACATTAGAAAAAAAGAAGGCAATAAAAACTGCTTGTGAGAGTGAGCAGATGTCATTTTTAACAACAAAAGACTTTCAAATGACCATTGTATTCAAAGGACCAGGGTTACTTAGGGTCAATTGTGGTGGATACAACTCAAGATGGGCTGTGGTCAGGGCAAGCTGGATCCCCTATAACCCATAACTGTGCTCCCCGACCGCCCTGAGCTGACCAACACAATTTAGTGTATATTCTTCATATGCTTTTCTCTATGCTTATGCAAAATAGGGAAGTTTACATATTTAGTTTTTATATATAAAGTAGAGGGATAATATTCCACAATTTAGTGATTTCTCTGTTCAATCATCTTCATGCTAAGATCTTTAGCCACTATGATCCTGTTTATCTAATAGCAGATATTATTCGATATAAAATTTATTCCTGACCACATTAATTCCAACTTTAGAAGCTCGGGGAAAAACTTGTATTGAGATTGGTGTAATAAACTTACTATCATTTACTGGGCAAGGATTAGTCAATTTGGATATTTAGGTATGAGAGGAAAAGAGAAAGGACCATAAGGATTAACTCGCTCAATAGTCTATTTAGTTGAGCACAGTTTTCCATGTATCAAGTGTGAAGATGGAAAAGTTTTAGACTCTGTAGTGGTATGACACAGAAAATACTTTGGATTTGGGGGTCTGGGTTTGAATTTTGACTTAGGCACTGTTTCAGTCAACCTTGGCCACAATAATGGTGAGTAACAACCAATCGCAAAATGTCAGTGTCATGCAATCAGTCGTGCAATCTAAAAGAGATGATCTCACAGAACTAGAGAGCAGAAGAGTGGATACCAGGGACTGGGGAGGAGAGGAGAAGGAGGACAAGGGGAGAGGTTAGTTGATGGATATAGAGCCAGAGTTAGAAGGAATAAGCTCTGGTATTCTGTTGCACCGGAAGTTGACTATAGTCTACAGTCAAGGGTTTTATATTTCAAAATAGTTAGAAGAGAGAATTTTTTTTTTTTTTTGCGGTACCGGGGATTGAACCCAGGGTCATTTTACCTCCGAGCTACACCCCTGGCCCTATTTTTTTTTATACTTTATTTTGAAACCGGGTCTCACAAAGTTGCGGAGGGCCTCGCTAAGTAGCTGAGGCTGGCTGCGAACCCGGATCCTCCGGTCTCTGCCTCCCAAGTACTGAGATTACAAGTGTGCGCCACCATGCCCAGCTAGAAGAAAGAATTTTGAATAGTCCTGCCACATGGACATGATAAATGTTTGAGATGATAGATATGCTAATTACCATGATTTGAATATTACACAATGGATACATGTATTGAAACATACCATAACCCCTAAATATGTACAATTATAGGTCTCAATAAAAAAGATGTAAATCCCTCTCCAAACACAGTAAGGATTAGTTTGGCTCGTGTGAGACATCATGGATTCGGTTGGGGTGGTGGACTGATCTAGACCTGACTCAGCTGGGGTGCTTCTGCTTCCTGTGTCTTTTGGGGATCGGAGGACTAGACTGGTGATGGCGGAGGGGTGAGAGAGCAAGTCCAGCTGCAAAAGCACATTCTAAGCCTCTGTTTGCATCTCATCCACTATCACTCCAGGAGCCCAAACAAGTCACCGAGCTAAACCCAGAGTCAAAGGGACGCTGCAAATGTACAAGGATGGATTTATGGATGTACGATCCTATCACCAAGGAGGGAGCAAGTATTTGGAAGCACAACTTGGTCTATTGTAGTCATCTGCTAGCAAGTTACTTTGTGTTATCTGAGTGAAGGAGATAATGCTATCCGCCTTGTAATTTTGTTCTGAGGGTTAATTGTAATATTGTATGCACATCCCTCGACATCTCATACATTATCATTGGTAATTAGCTTCCTTCCTCTCCAAAAGCTATGGAGGGTAAGGTAATTCTTTGACATCCAAAATCTGAGACAAGCTGGGCATGGTGGCACACGCCTGTAATCCTAGTACTTGTGAGGCTGAGACAGGAGGATTGCAGGTTTGTGATCAGCCTCAGCTACTTAGTGAGGCCCTCTGCAATTTAGTGAGACCTTGTTTCAAAATAAAGAATAAAAAATAGGGCTGGGGGTATAGCTCGGAGGTAGGATGCCCCTGAGTTCAATCCCCAGTACCACACACACACACACACACACACACACACACAAAATCTGAGACAAGGTTGTTAAATTGATAAAAATACGCAATAATTAAAAAGAAAATATTAACCGAGCAGGGTGACGCAAGCCTGTAATCCCAGTACTTTGGAGATTGAGACAGAAGGATCGCAGGTTTGAGTCCAGCCTCAGAAACTTAGTGAGACCCTCAGCAACTTAGTGAGAGCTCGTTTCAAAATAAAAAATCAAAGGGGCTGGGGGTGTATCTCAGAGGTAGAACATCCCTGGGTTCAATCCCCAATACCAAAAAAAATATATATTTTTTTCCTAACACACTAGCACACAATGGATTTTTGCCTATGGTGCCTATTATGTTCCAGTTAGGTTCCACTCACACAAATGCTTTCTGCACAGTTGTATTCAGAGGCATGGCCATTGTAAATTTTGCTATTTTAAATTTTCTTTCGTCAAAACATTATCGCATACTTCCCCACTGTTTCTCATCAGTCCCTTCTTGTGGCTATATGATAGTTTGTCATTGGGCTGGACCATAATGAGGTTTTGTAATTTCATGGAGAGGTTTCAAGGCCTCCAGGCAGAGCATCCGTTACCTGAGCTGGTGTCCTATTGGTTTCGGAGCGTTGACACCTGCTGAGCGATGGCGGGGAGGATCTGGGGGCACAGGGGCTCTCGGGCTCCCATAAATCCTCTCTTCTCTGAGCAGACAGGCAAGTGTACTGGAAAGGTAATAAAGTCCTGTGTGTTATATTAGTGTGACAGCTGCCCGTGGGAGGAAAAACAAAGCCGTCTGCAGGTGCTGTCAGCATCAGTAACACACGGCACCAGGCTCCCGGCCCGCCGACCTGACTCTGTTCTCTGAGATATTTTAGCCAGACATAGAACTCAATCTGTGGTTTTGTAAGTCTGATGAAGGAGGCTTATAAGCTCATTTGCTGAATTTAAAAATAGCAAGGGAAGTGGATCTAGAATTGGTTTAATGAAGAGGTGGTTCAACAAGGGTGGCGGGCAGCAGGTGGGCCCTGCTACCTGGGCACGTTCAGTCCAATTAGGGGAGTTTTCTCATCAAGCTGTGGTTCTCTTTGGGGCCCATCTGGCAAGCGACTGTTTGCAAAGACTAGTTCCACGCCTCGACTCCAGAGGGTCCCTTTTGAGGTAGGAGTTCGGTTTAGGCAGATAAAGGAAATTCTTTTGTTTAGGGTTGTCTAATAAAACTTTGCTCCCTGCCCAGGGCCCTCTGCAGGTGAGAGTGGCTCACTGTGGGTCTTTCACTCTCTGCTGCATAATAATGAACTCTCCAGAAAGAATGATATCACCTCTTAGGAATTTCAGGAATTTCTTGTTTAGTGAAATCTTGGGGGATGACCTTAGTGTCCATCATACTTTTTGTATCTTTCTGTTTCTTTTTGCATCTTTCTGTTTCCCTGTGAAAAGTCTCTCTCTTCTCGTGCCTCACCCTACAGGCCCAGCAAGGGATCCCTGAAGGGATGGGTGGATACGTCAGTGGTTAAGGGCTCTGGAGGCGTACTGCCTGGCTTAGACACCTGGCCTAGCCATGCAGCTGTTGTCACCTTGGGAAAATCACTTACCCTGTTTGTGTGTTCATTTTCTCACCTTTGACACAGGGATAATAGAGTCCTTTATAGGATGGTCTCAAGAATGAAGGGATTATGTAGAGTGCTTGGAGGAGTTCCTGGCACGTAGGGCCATATAAGCATAGCTCTCATTATCTTAAGACCTTAATGAACATGGATTAAGTGAGATTGTACCATATAGAGGACACTGAATTGTAGATATTATTATCACTGCTACTACTGCTATCTCCTCTTGGATAAGATGCCTTGGATAAGTACTATCAAGGACCCCTTGTAGAGAAAGCCCTAATCTGCCTTTCCCCCAACTGAGTTTGGCTCTGCAGAAGAAGAAAGAGTTCTCTGGATAAATATGTTTGGAAAACGCTGCATAGCAAGAGCTGTTTGTACATACACATGCATGCGTGTGTGTTTCTGATACATATTCAGGCCATAGGACTATTTTGCCTAATAACTTGCTTTGGAAGTTTCTCTACAACCTACTGAATGACTGAAGATAGGAATTCCCGATGGGGAGATTCGCTGGAGGAGGTAGAATTTTGAACCCTTCTCAAATACCACTAATCAAGAAACTGCCCTTCTCTCCAAAGGGAATGATGGGATTTATTAGCATCTCTTCTGTGCCAGGCATTGATCTTGGCTCTTCCGATGCATTATCTCTAACAAAAATATATTAATAGCTACTATTTATTGGACACATGCCAGGCATTTTGTATCAATTATCTCTAACTTCCATAGGATTATTTACAGAATAGATATGATTCCCAGCTTCAAGATGGGGAAATTGAGGTTCTGTGATGGGTCATATGGCACGCATGTGGGGCCCAAGTTCAAGCTCAGGTCTGAAGGCAAAGCATCACATTGTGCAGCTCTGAAGAGGGAACTTGGCATTTGCAGCAGCACTTAAGGAGACTTGGGAAGAAGAGGGGAAAGGAAGTAACAGTTAATAGCGGACATTCACATTCACGTTGCAATTTAGAAACTGCTTCTCACGGCGCTTTCTCATTTGATTCCAAGTGTGCATAATCTGGGCCGACCTCCCTCCAGCCTCGGCTCCTGCGGTTCCTCTCATCCCCCAGGTCTCCTGCTCTGAGCTCACTGGGCTCTGTGATTTGCTGCCTTTTCTCATGCTGATCCCTTTCCATGGATGACTTGATGAGTCTTCTCAGTTCCAATTTGCCCTCCCCGAGCAGCCTGGCCCAACTCCTCCCTCTATGCCATGGAATTGTATTTAAACTCATTTTTTTTTTTGCAGTTATCACATTGAGTTGTAATTGCTCATTGAGAGATGGAATAGACCTATTCAAGCTAGAGTAGTACCCATCTTTCAGGTGGGCCTAAGACCTCTCGTCTTTTTAATATTTTTATACTTTTATTGGTGCATTGTAATTATACAACCTTGCGAGACACAAAGTGATACATTCATACATGTACACACACAGCATTTGGTGTATTTCCCTCTACCTCCCACTCTGTTCCCCCCTTCAAGTGAGAATAAAGCTAAAGAGATTCAGAGACTTGTCCAAGGTCATAGAAACAGTCAGTGGTCAAGCTGGTAGGTCAGCCTTAATTTTAGGGCTAGGGAATCCAAGAATGTCAAATTAGAAATATAGTGATAATATTGAAGTATTCATAACCCACCCCCTACTATACCCACTTCAAGAGTTGTATCAAGAGGGCTTCATGGTGAGATTTTTTCCCTAACCAATTGAGATAAGTAACTATATCTTCTGGGGGGGTCATCGCTTTAAAGGAAAGTTCCCACTACAAACATTCCCCCATCCTCCTCTCTCTCTCCCCATTCTGATGTTTGCTTCACATAGTCTCTCTCTCTCTCTCTCTCTCTCTCTCTCTCTGTCTCTCTCTCTCATTACTCTGTGGGAAATTTTGCACTTTCACACCCTACAGAGGCCAATTAAGAGAAATCAATTAAAGTCAGACTTGAGAAGGCAGTGATCCAAGAACAGAGACACAAATGAGCAAGGGACGTTTATCATAATGGAAGCTGAAAGGCTAATGTTGCCTAAATAGTCATTTACAGGCCGTGAGACTGACAACCTGACCCCGACCTAGGAGGCCTCCATGAGGCAAAAGCTTTGCTGTGCGCGCATTTTCCCAAAAGTTTCCCTCGGTGAGCTGGCTCTTGGCTCAGGTCTTCAATCAGTGGAGAGTGAGAGATAGAGCATATCAGCCAGCACAGATGGGCTGCCCTGTTTTCCCTTTGAAATTTGGAGTCCAGAGCCATATCATCGGCAGCCACAGGATTAATTCTACCTACCAACTGCAAGGTCAGCCTTCCTGATTATTTTTGGTAAATTTTCTTTGGGGATGAGGGGGAAACCATTAGACAAGATGATGGTTTGCCAGTTCTAGGAAGTGTCTGTTTGGGCAGCATCTAATAGCGTTCTAGATAATGAAGAATACAGTACAACCGTGGGCACGTAAAGGGATGACACACTGCTGCTCTTGGGAGCAGCCCACGCCTGGCCCACGGAGCTTCCCCATCTATCTCTGTCCACCCTGGGGGCTTGTCTTCCGATTGCTTTGTCGAGATAGTGGGAATGTGGTTCGTGGCTTCTCAAGAACATCCAAACTGAAGCTTTTTCTTATTCACCACCCTCTTAGGGTTCTTCTCTGTCTCTGTCTCTCTTTCTTCCAGATTGAGGTTGTTTATTATATTCTGGCTGCTGTCATGTGATGGGACTGGCCTTGAATTTGCAGAACTCACTGAAGGCTGAGATATTTTTTTCTTATGGAGAAGCGAGAATCTCAGAGATGAACTGGTGAATAAGCCTGGTTTTCCCTGGGCTAAACCTGCCTCTGTCATTAATTTTTCTCCCTACTGAGGGTAGGCTATATATAAGATTCAGACTGATCTCCTGTAACTTCATGGAATTTTTTTTTTTCTTTTGCGGAACTGGGGGTTGAACTCAGGGGCATTCTACCTCAAGCTACACCCCCAGCCCTATTTTTTTATTCTTTATTTTGAAACAGGGTCTCACTAAGTTGCGGAGAGCCTCACTAAGTAGCTGAGGCTGGCCGCGAACCCAGATCCTCCTGTCTCAGCCTCCCAAGTACTGGGATTACAAACGTGAGCCGCCATACCTGGCAGTTGTTTATATTTTTGACTTGCTATTTTAAAAACCTATGTTCATGAGAGATTTCAGGTTTAGTTAACGATTACACTTACATGAGTGATGGCCTCAGGGTAATTGCCTTGGGTGAACATGTTATTTAGGATAATTTAGATGCAAGTGGAAGAAAATAACTCCATCTAATTAATCAAAAGGGAGACTTCTTTTAAGGTGCTGGAATGTTTCAGAACCCAACAATATAAATATGATCAGGTCTTAAGACACTTAAGATTAGGAACTCAGACGTTCCTAGATTTGACTTTGTATTTTTTAAATCTCCAGTTCTCTCTACATACCAGTGTCTTTCTTCCTCTTCTTTCTATATAAAGATTTCCTCCATCTCTAGTCTATATCACAGAAAATAAGAACATTATTACAGTTGGTGAGTTCCCCATCCTACAATAAATACTCAAGCAGTGGCTTTCTCTCTTGGTTCTAGCTCCAAGATTCCCATGACAGCACTGTGGTTAACCTACCTTTGGGACAAGGACCTAATTCACAGGGCTCAAATGGCATTGGTACAGATTGCATGGTCAGATGTAGCAGGTGGGTTTCAGAAGAAAGCTGGGGTGTCTGGAAGATATAAAATAGACATGAAAATAAGAAATGTATTGGTATATTTATAAACCATCCCCTAAGCAAACACTGAATGCATAAGTTCTGCTAAGTTAAGTCAATTCATTTCTTAAGAAGTGAGTTATTGTAGATTTTTAGTCTATGAGCTATTAGCCTCTATTATTAATTGGATTTAGTTACTTAGAGAAATCAATTCCCTTATCAGACAGTCATTCGTTGAAAAATACCTATTAAAATTGTTCTTTTGCCTAAGCAGCTTAGAATAATAGCAAACACATACAGGACTTACTACTTCTACGCTGTGTGTGTGTGTGTGTGTGTGTGTGTGTGTGTGTGTGTGTGTATACTCGTTTTAGTCTTCTGCACCACCATATGAGAAAAACAAGTTTGAAAAATTTCCCAGAGAGTTTGAAAATTTGCCCAGGGTCAAGAGATAATTAGTGCTGGAGTTCAGATTCTAACCTATATAATCAAACTGGGGAGAGGAGATAGATTCAGATTAATAGATGCTATAATAATGCAGTGCAGAAATGTGCTATAATGACTGCCTTTGAATCTGTCTTAGAATTTGGATACATTTAAGAACCACATGAACTAGTCTCATTACTTCATGTTTAGTTTATTTTTTAAAAACAAAATTGCTATTATTAACATGGTCAATTGCTACTGTCCCACAATACCAGAGAAAAGAGTTTAAAATTTATCACATGACTTTTTATGGCAGCCTGTTTAGAAGTGACTACAAAGAGTTAGGCGTGGGCAGAAAAATTATCACTAAAGATTTGCAGGGCAGTCAAGTGAAAGGCGGAAGACTTCCTCAGTGTTGCACCAGAGGGCTGAACCAGAAATGATGGGTGAAAAGAAAAGGGGCCAGATTGCACTTCATTAGAAAATCTTGCTAACTTTGCAACAGTATGCCTTTCAGAGCAGCACACATCCCAAAGTGTGGTCCCCAGGCCAGCAGCATCAGCATCTCCTAGACTTCAATGCCCGATGCAAGGATGGAGTCCAGTTATTATGAGACTCATTTTGGCATTCAGTCTTGAGCTGCTGTATTACTACCAAGAATAGTGCCTTCCTGGTTGTATTGCCTTAAAAAACCCTGGGTGTGGGGTAGAACTGTGTCCAGCAAGATCTTCTGTAGTCCATGTGTGTTTTAAAAGCCTTAGTTTTATGGATTAAGAAACTGAGGATCAGAGATCATGACCTAAAATTGGGACATGGATCCCTCCACTGGCTTGATTCAATTACACAAGAGTGCGTACTATGTTGTTGGTAGGGGACAGTGGAGAATGTCCAAATGCGTGACTTCTCGGCCATTTCCACACGCATCAAAGGCTTCCGAGTTGCATGAGGTGAGCATCAATTAGGGAAAGGCCATCTTCATAATCAGTCCAAGCATTTCTACTTCCTGGAGTGTGAATTTGTTGTGGTCATAAAGTAAGAGAATCCTAGAGATGATCTAGTCTAGTTCAACCTGCTCATTCTTGCAGATGGAAACAAAACAAAACAAAAGCAAAAGCAAAATCTTGAGAACCAGAATGCTCAAGAGCACATAGCTACATAATGCCAGGACCTATGTTTCCAGACTAAATTGAAACTCTACACTTCCCCTTGCTTCATGTCAGTATCCACCTCATCTGTTTTCTCATTTCCATAATAGGTATAATGACATTTCTACTCCTACCTAAAATAGAACTTGCAGAGGATAAAAATGCATGTCATTTAAAAAGCATTTTTATAGATTAAAATGTTATAGAATATTCAACGTTATTATCTTCACCATTGATTTTTATCATAAGCACTGCCCTCCTGTATATTAGAATATGCTTCAGGCATAGGATTTTAATGCTAGCAGCATCCTTAGAGGTCATTTCTTTCAAGCCCTCATTTTACAGATGAGGATGTTGAGGCCCAGGGAGACCTATCCAACTTGTGGAAGGTTATACATACTCAAAACAAGTTCCCCAAGCCAGGCGTGGTGGCGCACGCTTGTAATCCCAGTACTTGGGAGGCTGAGACTGGAGGATCCGGGTTCATGGCCAGCCTCAGCTACTTAGTGAGGCCCTCTGCAACTTAGTGAGACCCTGTTTTAAAATAAAGAACAAAAAATAGGGCTGGGGGTATAGCTCAGAGGTAGAATGCCCCTGGGTTCAAGCACCAGTACCACACACACACACACACACAAACAAGTTCCCCAGAATTGGACTTCTCTGAGGATAAACATCTCATGGAGTGGCTCCCTTGAAATGCCTGCACAAAATCAGGCTGAAGCTGTTGTCTACTGCATATGTAATTCCCCCTCTGGTATTTGACATCACAAATGGAAGCACAAGGCCAGATGCTTAATTGCTTCTAAATGGAGGCTGTGACATGATAAGCAACTTTCCCCATCTTTTCTGTGGGTCATTGTGTCTTCTCCAAAGTCATCATATTTTTTTTTCTTGTTTGTTAGTTTATTTCCAAACTGGATTATGGAAAAAAATTTTGTTTTTTATTTTTTTATTTATTGGTGCATCGTATTCATGCATCTTGATGGTTTTCAGGGTGGTAGAAGTATACATGCACACATAGGTCAATTAGCCCTCCCCCGATTCCCACCCCCATTCCCTCCCCACAAACTTTTAAAGCATTAGAACGACTTATAGAAAACTACAATACAGCATTTCTAGATTTTTCAGGTGTTATACTCTACCTTGCATTTCCATTTGGTATGCAATTAAATGGCCATAACTGGTATATTTCTCGTCAACTCTCGGCAGAACATAAAGCTGTAAATGGAAAGAGAAAGGCTGTTCTTGGGAAATTGTCTCTGTGGGTCTGCTTTTCTTTCCTTTTTAAATGAGGAGGATTTACTCTTCTCAGATTACACATAACATTTTTTGTTCATTGCAGAAAAAATAGAAAATATTTTAAGAAGTAGGAAAAAGAAAAAACATCCATAACGCTGTCGCTCAGAGAAAAATCTTTATCAGTCCAGTGTATTTCATTCTTCCTTTTTCTTTGCATTTCTATGATGATAAAAGCACATGAAACAGATAAATATGGTTTAACACATAATAATAAAGCTTAATGAATACTAATAAACAAAATGCCCATTTTAGCACCAGTTTTCCTTCATTTAGGTCAGGAAATATAGCATTGTAGACACCCTAAAGCACACCTATGTGTCCTTCGCAATCACTATCTTCTCCCTTCTCTTTGGGCAATCATTGTATTTTTTAAGTTTCTGTGTGTAGTATCACTTCCTTTACACACAAACACACACACTGTACACACACACACACACACACACACACACACACACACACACACTTTCCCTGTTAACATCTTACATTAATATTGTATATTTGTTACAATTAATGGATGGACTGATACTGACATTATTATTAAGTAAAGTCCACAGTTAATTCATATTTCTTACAGTTTTTACCTTAAGCCTTATTTCTGCTCCAGGATCCATTCAAGGTACCACACTGTATTTAATCATTAAGGCTCCATCTCCCTCGGCTCCTCTTGGTTGTGATGGGTTTTCAAACTTAACCTCATTTTGGATGACCTTGACAGTTTTGAGAAGTCAAGGTATTTAGTAGGATATCCTTCTACTGGAATTTATTTGGTGCTTGTCTTATGGTTAGACTAGAGTTATGTGTTTTGGAGAGGAAGATCACAGAGGCAGAGTGACATTTGCAGCTAAAGGGCACATACCATTATCATGACTTGTGACTTTTGATGTTGACCTTGATTTCCAAGCTAAGGTAGCACTTGCCAGGTTTTCCCACTGTACAGTTACTCTTTTTTTATTCTCCCCATCCTGATCTCTTTGGAAGGAAGGCACTATGTGCAGCCCACCCTTAAAAGGAAAAGAGTTGGGTTGGGGATATAGCTCAGCGGTAGAGCACTTGCTTAGCATGCCAGAGGCTCTGGGTCAGATCCCCAGAAGGACAAAAGACAAACAATTATGAGGATTCACACTCCCCCTCCCTTAAGGAACATTATGAACAGGAATTATTTATAATTCTTCTGTATGGAAGATTTGTCTCTTCTCCATTTATTAATTTATTTGATTATACATTTATGACAATCTCAACTCATGGATATTTATTTTATATTTTGGGTTACAATTCAATGTTACTTAATTTTGTTGCTCAAAAATTTCTACCTTTGGCCTCTGGGAGCTCTTTCATTTGGCTCCTGTGCCCCTTTGACATGCTTTTATTAGTGTGTGTGAGTGTGTGTGTGTGTGTGTGTGTGTGTGTGAGTGTGTGTGTGTGTGTGTGTGTGTGTGTACCTCTTTTTGCTTTCTGGCACTACAAAATACTCTAGGCTCATTTTGTATATTTCCTGCCTCAATCCTGCATTCAGCCAGCTCTCCCAGGCACTCTGGTTTCTTTATTGAATGGTTTTAGAAAACAGGGTCTGGGTTCTAGGCGTGCCTTAGAAACTTGAGGTTTCTCAGCCCATTCCAGGTTTGCATGTCTGTGAATAGGAGGGTAGCAGATGGATTTTGTCTCTATCCTTAGGGGTCATGCTTATTGAGGGAAAGGACTCTTGCAATAATCCCAATCTTGGGTGGGCTTTGGGCCCTCTTGCTCTGCAGAGCCTTAGGACCAGAGTCCAAGCAGTTGGTGTTGGTAAGTAGCCCCAGAGCAAATTCTCCAGTCATCACAGTCTTGATTATGCATTGCTTAATACTCCGTATCCCGACGCTTTTCTCTTAATGTTATGACATAATTGTTTTTCGGTCTTATCGAAATCTATTTTTTATTTTCACATGTTTTCCACCACACTGACAACTTGTACAAGTGTTTTCAACATAATTCTCTACCACCACTAAATTCTGATTACTCTTTCAGATATTTTATGATGGAAAAATAAAAATATTAAAATTTATAAATTTCAACTTAGGAATGGAGAAACAAAAAGTGAATTCAATAAATGTAACAGATGAACAACAAAAACAACAGTTGGTCAGTTACAGGTTAGGTCATGAAGAAGAGAAGCACAAAGTGTGGTAAGATCTGCCTATGTCAGTAGCTGTGTTTTGAGTTCGGGACCATCCATAGGGCATAATTCCTGCTTCAGTAAGAAGCATATAGAAGTCCCCTGGCCATCTGTCCTTTGCTTCCAAGAGTGTAAATTGCTACAAATTTTCTGAAGACAAATTCCATAATAACATTAATACAATTAAGTGTGCATATGCCCGGCTACCCAGAAATTTCACTTCTGCATAGAGTTTCCAGAGAAACTCCCACACAGGCAGATAAAGATATGTATAGAAGAATGTTTGTAGAGAAAAAAAAACAAAACAAAACTGGAGGCAGCCCAACTGTTCATCCCTAGAAGAATAGATAAATATGACATGTGCAAATGACAGAATGCCACATAGCAGCCAGAAGGAGTGAAACAGATCTACGAATAGTAACATCTCAAATACATAATGTTAGATGGAAAAAAATCCAAGAAACAGAATGAAACCCATAGCTGTACCATCATCTACTGCTGCTATAAAAGCACCCATATGTATTGGCTTATAGTAATTGTTTATTAGTTCAACATTTTGGGTTGGGCTAAGTAGAGTAATTCTGCTGGTTTCTCTTGGTCTCACTAATGCCCCTGAAGTTGATTGACAGTGTGCCAACTGTTATGGTTTCTCTAAAATGGCTTCATCTAGCCATCTAGCCATTGGTGTTGGCTCCTCATGTCTGGGAGGGCCGCATGCCTGCAGCAACCAGCAGGCTCTCTCAGGTTTTCCCACATGGTGGTGGACAAGTTGCCAGTAGCAAGAGAGGGAAAGCCCTGGTGCAAAAGATGTTATCATCATGGATCATGTCTGCTAGTGTCTCACTGTCTAGAGCAAGTTATGTGCCAAGCTAGGAGTCAGTGACAGGGTTGTGCATGAGGGCCAGGGTCCAAGGAGGTGTGTGGTCCATTGGGTGCCATGACCGTGACAATTTTCCAAAATAGCTGAATCATGTCCCCTTCCCCCACCCCTTAAATTCATGTGTTGTAGCCCTAACTCTCAGTATCGCAGCATATAATTATACTTAGAGATAAGGTCTTCAAATACAAGTAAGTTAAAATGAGGACTTTTGGTGGACTAAATGTTAGGCTTTAATCTAGTGTGATGGGTGTCTTTATAAGAAGAGAAAACTGGGACACACAGAAGAGACACCAGGGTTGTACACCCACAGAGGAAAGACCGTGAGAGTACAGGCAGAAGACATCTATTTACAAACTGAGGAGAGAGGCCTGAGGAGAAATCCACCCTGCCAACACTTTGATCTTGAACTTCTAGCTTGCAGAACTGTGAGAAAATAAATTTATGTCATTTAAGTCACTCAGTGTATTGGTCAGGGTTCACGAGACTAACAGAATTCACAGAATGAGTATATGGAAAAAGGGGTTTATCAGATCAGCTTACAATGTAGTCCTGAGTTCCGACTGCATGTGGAGAGTCAGAGGAACCAGTAGCTGGTCGAGCGATCTAAGAGCTCTTTGGAGAAACGATGGTAAAGTTTCAATTCAAAGGGCTGGAGGCTGACGATCTCAGATGAGAGCAGAAGATCAAGAAGGTCTTCAGAGAAATGGCGAAGTTGGAGGCTGACAATCTCAGACGAGAGCAGATGCGTTTTCTTCGGAAAGAGTCGCACATCCCTCTACGTGACTTTCTCCTTCTTTTATCTAAGTCCTGCACCTATCAGAACCCTGCTGCCTACATTTAGGGCAGGACTTTCTGTTTAATCTGGTGTTACACACCCAAAGTCACATGATCTTGGGTGTGTCATGATCTGGTCAAGTTGACAAATTAGATTAACTATCACACTCAGTCTGTGGCATTTTGTTATGGCAGTGCGAGAAAACTTCTCTCTCTCTCTCTCTCTCTCTCTCTCTCTCTCTGCTTCTTGGCTGCCGTGAGCTGAGCAGCTTTCTCCATCCCACCCTTCTGCCATGATGTTTCTGCCTTGGAGCCATCGACCATGGACTGAATCCTCTAGAACATTGAGCCAGAACAAATCTTTCCTCCTTTAAGTTGTTCATATCAAGTATTTTGGTCACAGCGATGAAAAGCTGACTAATGTAGTGGGGATATGTCAACCACAATTATGGACTTGTTTTTTGAGGAGCTAGCTTGTAAGAACACCAATGGATAGAATATCCATGTGATATAAATTTCATGTATATAAAAGGATATAACATTGTGTGATGTTGTGGAGTCAGGAGACCTGGGCTCAAATAAAAAATACTTCACAGCTTATTACTTATGTGATGGAGGGCAAATTATTTTATTTTACTTGAGTTTTGCTTTTTTTATTAGTTTTTAAATAGGAATAATAATAGTAACTTCACTGAAATGTTGTGTGGAATAAAAAGCATTCATAAAAGAATTTAGCATTGTTTGCAAAATAGGTTCTTGAAAAATATTGAGTTTGCCCAAAGAAAAAAATCTAGGTAATACATCTATAATTATTTCAGAAAATGCAAATAATAATGATATTGTCAAATGTTTTAAGTATGCCAAGTATTGTATTTCTCATGTGTTGTTCTCCTACAATAGTCTTTTGAAATAGGTACTATTCTTTGTCACCATTTTAAAGATGATTAAACTCACAAGCTATTTCCCACAGGGGTTGAGTCTGTTGGCTTTCAGAGCCAGCGCTCTTAACTGTCACGTGCAACTCGTAAACCGTGATAATTGCTAAATGACAGTAACACATGCAATAAACATGGCTATATGTGGCATGCATGTCTACCTCGTTCGATTAGCTGTGAGGTCATCCGGAAAACAGTGTCCTTTGTATCAATTAATGTGGAATTACAGCTTTGTTGACCCCTTGGGGGCTGCCTGCGATCTTTGTCAGAAAGCGTGTCATAAACCGTGGGTGGTGTTTCATGCAGAGTGGTTGCTTTCTTCAATCCTGTGGGGGATTGGAGTGTTCCTGGAAGTGGTTCTTATGGTCTTCAGTAAACCAACTCAAAGCCCAACTCTCATCTCAAGAGCCTATTATGAGACCTTTGATATGGCACCGATAGCTGCCCATCACTCTACGATCAGTCTCTCTGCCATTTTCTGAAACTGGACTGTTCCTTTAAAGAAGATAAAGTGAAGTTACTCATTTCATCCCAGGCTCTGCACTTAATCAATTATGCTGAATCTGGGCCATTAGAAGATCTTATTTTTCCCCCCCATCTATTCACACTACATTTCAAACAAGAGCAAAATTTTTTTTTCTCTTCTGGCATTTTCTCTCCTGTCTGGTGTCCTGCAGAGCAAAAACAATACAGGAAACTTCCTCTTTCCTTTTCATGGAAAAGAAATCTGGAAGATGAATTTTATTTCACTACCACTTACTTTATCTATTCGAGAATTATTCCTGTTACAAGGGAAACATCGCCATCTTGTCTCTTCCCTCCCCCATCCCTCTCTCCCTTCCTCTTTCCCTCCCTCCCTCCCTCCCTCCCTCCCTCCCTCCCTTCCTTTTTTTCTCTCACCTTTATAAAATGACTTAAATAATAAGTCATGTTAAGGCAGTGTCTGGCGATCAAACTTCACTAATTTCATTTGTGGGAAGCTACCAAAGTAGCATTCTGACTTTACTGAGAATGAAATTGAGGCAATCTGTTTCCATAGCAGAGTTTATCAGATTTTGATAGCAAATTTGAAAGCTCACCTTGGAATTTTAGCCTTGATATACTTTGCATTATCTTCTAATTACTGAATAGCATTCCAAACCACCCCTTCAATGTATAACCCAGGTGATTGTTGGAGATCTTTCTTTGGTGCATTGCGTGTGTGTGTGTGTGTGTGTGTGTGTTTGTGTGTGTGTGTTGCACATTTATATTCTGGAGATGTTCTGAGGATTGATTTAGAGTGACTGATACATGCTTGAAGACCTAAGAGGTGATTTTCAGTGGAACCAGTTTTTCGAAAAAGAAAGTTGGAAACAACCAATGGAGATCGAGGAAAGAGGCTGATGCCGATCATTTTCATTAGAGAGGGAGGTAGACCCCGTAACTCCCCAACTACAGAAGGATAGATGGGAGCTGTGGGGTGGAGTGAGCGTGTGGCTGGAATGGGGACATGTGATAGTGTTTGTCACTCCCCAAGGATGATATCATACCCCCTTTCCCTGAAGCTTTCTTTGCCCTTGCCAGGGCTGGTTTCACATGGGATCCACGTGGGGAATGATCCATGATTTGATTCTTTTCCATTAGAGTAGGAAGCTTTATTATGATAAATGCTAGGTTAAGAGTCAGGGTATTAGATAGCTGGAATCCTGTTTTTTTTTTCTTTTTTTGGCGCGGTACTGGGGATTGAACCCAGGGGCATTCTACCTCCGACCTAGACCCCCGGTCCTATTTTTTATCCTTTATTTTGAAACCGGGTCTCACGAAGTTGCAGAGGCCTCACTAAATAGCTGAGGCTGGCCGCGAACCCAGATCCTCCGGTCTCAGCCTCCCAAGTACTGGGATTACAAGCATGTGCCACCACACCTGGCTGGAATCCTGGTTTTAACCCTTGTTAGCTATGCAAATCCATGTGATCTCCTCCTCCTCCTCCTTTCATTTTGGTACTGGGGATTGAACCCAGGGGCATTGTAACTCCAATCTACATCCCCAGTCCTTTTTATTTTTTGTTTTGAATCAGGGTCTTGCTAGCTTGCCAAGGCTTTCCTTGAACCTGCAACCCTCCTGCCTCAGCCTTCCATATACTGGGATTACAGGTGTGCACCACCATGCCTGGCTTCCTCATGATTTCTTAAGCTCCCAAGCCTCAGTCTCTTCATCTGAGAAATGGAACTCCTCAGTATCTACCTATGAAGATGAAATGAAATGATGCTTGAAAAGCCCTTTGTGCAAGTAGCAGGCTCAATAAATGTAGATTGTTTATTTTAATTATTTTTACCTATTCATTTTTTGAAAAAAGTTTAAGCTACACCACTTTTTACAAAGTTCTTGCTCAAATATCTTTTCTGAGAACCCTTTTCTGGCCTATCAAGGTAGGGTTCAGGCAATAGTTACTTCATGTCTTTCAATGAAGCTAAACATGTTGCCTGCTATTTATCTGTTTTCTCATCTGCCATTTGTGGTAGACGGAATCCTCTTGACCAAAGATGAGAGTATTATTTACCTGGGTATATGACCAGCAAGTACCTATCCCAGTACCTATACACCACTGTCTTTATTTATTCATTGGAAATGTTTGAGTGTCTTTTGTGTGCTAGATATTGTGCTAAGGATAAATATACAGTGGTATATAGCCTCTATCTTGAAGAAGCTTACTGTTGAGTGAGGGATATAAAAAATGGCCAATTAAAATACAGTGTGTGCCCGGCGTGATGGCGCATGCTTGTAATCCCAGTACTTGGGAGGTGGAGCCCGGAGGATCCGGGTTCGTGGCCAGCCTCAGCTACTTAGTGAGGCCCTCCGCAACTTCGTGAGACCCGGTTTCAAAATAAAGGATAAAAAATAGGGCCGGTAGTGTAGCTCGGAGGTAGAATGCCCCTGGATTCAATCCCCGGTACCGCAAAAAAGAAAAAAAAATACAGTGTGATAAAAGCAAAGCTTAGCTATTATTTCTGTACTTAGAAGAGATCAGAGAAGGCTTCCTGGAAAAGGAGATTATATCTAAAATAATGCATGGGTATGTATGAGAATTAGGAGGTCTTCTTCAAGTTTCCTCTAAAACAGAACCTGAATAAAGGACATGGGAGTAAGTCGTTTATTTTGGGGGTGCTCCCAGGAAGCAGAATTAAGAGAGTGCAGAGCGTGAGGGAGGGAAGAAAGAAAAGCCAAGAAAGGTGCATTATTGAAGTGGGTATTGCTGTGAGCAGATGGGATGTAGGGCACCTTTTAGAATTTCCCTTTGAAGTGCCAGAGACTGGGGCATTTACCTATCGACAGACTCCTGTTTGATGATGGTTGCCTCCAGGGGCTTTACATCTCCTGAATTTCTGGCTCTGCACAAAGGCTGAGCAGTTGCTGGTGGCTTTAGAATCAATGAAAGGCAGAAAGTGGGGAACTGTGTGGGAGAGGAAGGGGTGGGATGGGAGCTATTCAACAGAGCTCCCGCTGAAATTGTATCCAAGGTGATGAGGTACAATGCCGAAGGCCTTAGTCATCTCCCCACTGGAGCAAAAAAAAAATTTTTTTTTGCCCTAAAACTCATGGGTAGGCTAGCAGACTTCCAGGATTCAAGGCATATTAAGAGTCATGCAAACCACTTCAGAAATTCCTGCATTTTCCCACAACAGCATACTGTCAGGGCTCAGTTTGGCTTCCTTTTGTAATTATCCAAAAACTGTAGCTGGGAAATAAACATTTATAAAAAATAAATAATATTTTAACTGGGGGTGTGTTGATTTAAAATTTCCAAAATAAATTATAGCACTTTCTAAAACTTGTTTTATAGTCTCTCAAAGCCTGATTCATCTCTTACCCTTACCATGCCTTGTCTAGTCATCAACCCCCCAAGGTAGCATCTAAGAGTGCTCCCTGAAAAACTAACCATTCTTTTTCTAGCAGTAGGACAAGTAGCAGGAAGAGAATAGAATGCGCATCAGTTCCCCACCACACGCACAATATTTGAACAATAATGTGATGGTCATGGTTTCCTCTTGGAGATGTAGTGGGGAGAGAGTGGGCCTCTGAGGATCTCTAATAGTTAGATTTCAGGAAAGATTGGGCATAATCTTTAGCTCCCCAAATAATTATTTCTGAAAGAATGGCTACCATTCATTACACTTAAGGTTTATGAACTTCCCCAAATAGCAGCCTTCTCTTCAAACAACTTTATCCATAAGGATTATGATTCTCTTGTGCAGGGGAAAGTGCTTGTGCTTTGGAGGCAGACAGACCTCCAAATTCTGGCTCTGCCAATTACAAGCTCTATGATCTCAGGCTGCACGTTTAATCTCTCGGAGTCTCCATTTCTTCATCCTCAAAGGGAGAAATAATGCTATTTCACGGTTTCATTGCAAAGATTAGATGAGGTGATATCCACTGAACTCTGGGTGGAAAGTCAGTATTCAAGAAAGTTAGTTCCTTCTCTATTTCCTTAGCTATAGGGCCATAAAACAGTGTTGAATTCCCACTGTAGGCAGAGACCCACATCACTGAGGATATCTTCCCCCTATAGTATAGCCATCATTGTTGGATCCCCAAAGCTCTGATAAGCAGACATGAATTAATTTTATTTACTTACCAGGCTCTAAAATTATTTTTACCTATTAGACATCTTTTATTATTTATGTATTAGATTTTTCTTAGTTCAGCCTTCTTTTTTGTTTAAGAGGTAAAAAGACCCTTTAAATAAAATGTAAACAATCATAAGCAATTAGCAATATACAGTACTGAAAATACATTATTGTGTAATATTATAAACTGGTAATGAAGATAATTCTTTTCTTGCTAAAGGATTATTTAAGATTTTTTTTTGTGGCCAAAAGTGAATTTCAAAACCAACTCTATAGCCAGACGTGGTGACGCACGCTTGTCATCCCAGTACTTGGGAGGCTGAGACCAGAGGATCTGGGTTCACGGCCAGCCTCAGCTACTTAGTGAGGTCCTCCGCAACTTAGTGAGACCCTGTTTCAAAATAAAGGATAAAAAAACAGCAGGGTGGGTGTGTAGCTCAGAGGTAGAACGCCCCTGGGTTCAATCCCCAGTACTGAAAAAAAAGAAAAAATCCCCAGCTTTATGACTTGCTTTATCTATGGGTGCAGACATCACAGGTGCTGTTTTTGTTCGTGCTGGGGATCAAACCCAGGGCCTTGTGCATGCCAAGCACATGCTCTGCCACTGAGCTACATACCCAGTCGCCACCACAGGGGTTTATCAGTTCAGCTTTCAATGGATACCATCTTCTTCTAAAATAAATAGACTACAGGGACGATTTGAAACAGACTCTTCTAATGGCCACCCAGAAGAAAAAGGAACAAGGGATATGGGCACAAAATTGATGCAAGGTGAAAAAGAAATGGTCAAGAAACACACAAGAAGATGCTCAGTCTCTTATCAGTAATCATGTCAGTGAAAAATAAACATTATGGGATAGATATCAGTCCATCAACTTGCAAGAACTGGACCGACAGTACCAAGAGTGGCAGGGTGGTAGATCAATGGATGGCACCCTCATACAGCGCTGGTGTTGGGCAAATGAGTAAAGCTAACGAGCAGCTTGGCAGTGTGTAGCAGGGCTGGAAGTCCACCACCTGTGACTAGGCAATTGCAATTCTAGCTACATATTCTGGAGAAACTCTCACCTGTGTCCAAGGAGGTGCAGTCTACATGTCCGGCAATAACCTTGGTTTAATATATTTTAATTCTTTTACATGCTTGAATGCTGTTCAAATGTTAAAAGAATGAGTGCTATTACCATATGCAATGGCTTCAAAAGATCTCTAAGACATACATGTTTTGTTGAGTACCTGTCACAACTGTTTCACATGCGCACAAGGAAGCAAGTCCAGGGATGTTCATGGATGTTTACTGCAGCAGTATCGTGATAGTGCAAAGTAAGAAATGACTTAAATATCTGACAACAGGAGAACTGATCAATAATTGTGGCAGATTCATAAAATGGAATATTAAATGGCAGCAAGGTTAAACTAGGCAGTCATATAATATGGATAAATGTCAAATGCAGAAGAATATATATATATGTATATATATATATATATAAAGTTAAAATCATGGGAAATAAGACTAGGTATTGTTTTGTATAAGTATATGTATGTACATATATACATACCTATGTTTTTATACTTTTATATGTATATTATATATAATGAAATGTATTACATATAATTATATATATATAAATAAAACAAAAGTATAGAGACATAGGTGCGAAAAATAAATACCAAATTTGGTGTTTTTCATGACTTTCTTCATGCCTTCTCCCTGTCCAGAAACTTTCTATATACATTTATTTTCAGAAAATAAATGTTTCGATTTTTCTTTTTTTTTAGTCAACACATAATTGTGCATATTTATGAGGTACAGTGTGATATCTCAATACATGAAAACAATGTAAAACAGTAAATCAGGATAATTAGCATCTCTTTCTCCTTATAATTTCTTTATATTTGGGGACTTTAAGCTCCTCTTTTCTAGTTGTTCATAAAAATATTTTTAAATATTTTGGGACTTTTTTGTGGTACTGGGGATTGAACCCAAGGGCGTTCTACCTCCAAGCTATACCTCCAACCCTATTTTATTTTTTGTCTCTGAAGCAGGGTCTTACTAAGTGGCTGAGGCTGACCTCGAACCTGTCATGGGGGACATAGGGAAGGAGGGGATATAATGGAATGGGACAGGAACATTTTACCTACCTGAAATATTTATAATGAAAGATGGAAAATAAGGGTGTTAATGGGAAAGAAATTGGTCTCTTCCACCTTAGATAACATTTTATTTATGAAATAAAACAATAATTTTTAAAAAGTAACCTTGCTTATGCGCTCTCTTCCATTAACTACAGGATCTAGGTAGGAAATGGATCACCTGGTATTTTTTTCACTTGGACTGTCCCAGAATCTCTGCCCCTGTTTCAGACATGAGTGAGGCTTAGTGGCAATCCAGGGAAATTAGACAAACCTGTCTGGCTGCTTCAAAGAGATGCAGCAGGCACACCTGTCTGCTCTGCTAACTCAATCACTCATTTCCCCATATGCCCTTTCACCTTCCTCTGCAACCTCAGGACTCCCCTGGCTCCTGGATCTCCATCATCCCCAGTGGAGACTAGGAAATCAGCATGCTTTACCATCATATTCGGCTGCTGGAATCAGAGCAGTATGGTGCCCAACTGGTTGAAATTTTCTTGCCATCTTTGCATTATGATGAATGAGTCTTCTCACTAGGTGCTTTGTTTCTAAGCTATGGTGGATTCAAACACTAGTTTCCATGGGTGGAAAAAGAAAGAGGCACACACATTGCTTTATGGGCTGTTCACAGTTCTTCATCAAACACCCAGTTGAAGAAAGATGTTTTCAATGGACAGAGACTTACTTATACTGCGCCACTCATGGCATGAACCCCAGTATGGGTTTTTCCCCTTTTTATCTTCAGAGATTTCTCCCCAGTAAGAAAGACTATAGAATGCCAGCCAGGCCACTGGTAGGGTTTGCATTTTCCTTCCTTGATAGTCTAAAATTTAGGCTGTCTCAGCATGTCTGAGACATTTTTACTAAATTATGATGGTTACTCTAGATGCATCCTGCTGTTCTGACATCCTGCCCATGTCTAAGCACACGGTGAGGCCAAGAGAATGGTAGTCACATAAGCAGGGGCAGGAAAGACCCCCCGCGTTAACCAACTCCCCAGGAGAAGCCAATCCAGGATCCAAATTGCTTTTTCACCTTGAATTTCAGCCATGTTACTAGGCATGGGTTTCTGGTTGAACTGCTTATGAGATTTAAACATATAGTGTGGCTCGTTTGGGGTGGTGAGTTTTTTTTCTTTGCCTCCAAAGATAGAGAATACAGGAGGGCAGATGGGGGAGTTGGTTTTAGATGGGTCAGGACATAGCTATTCAGGTTGCTGTTTCCTGTAGGTGAGGATTCCAGGTTCCAAACATGTTTTCTCCCAGCTGGTACAATTTTGTTTGAATATTAAAGCTCAGAGGAAAGCTACCAGGAAGAAGAAAAACCCCCGCCGAGTGTGATTTATCAGTTTTCTTGATGAAGAGGTCCTGCTGTGGAATTAGTTTAACTCTGTGAGTTCTGGCCGTTCACATGCAGGACTCTGGCTTTATAATTCAATCAACTTCTTAAACATCTAGAATAGAATGGAGATTGGAACAGGAAATGAACGCAACTCTACTAATGACTTCATAATAAGCCTAATATATTGAATATATTCTTCCATGCACTTTTCAAATGAGCATTGACGTTCTCTGCTACAGGAAGTCTGTGTTCTCAAGGCAAAAGAAGTTAGCCTGGGGAATTGAGGGCAAGGTGGCTGAGCTTTCAGCCTGAATGTCTTAATGATGCTTTGAAATCAGCTTCACAAGTCAGATCATAACCATTTCCATAGAGAGGTCTCATTCTTCTTAACTGCCACATGGTTTTCTATTTGTGACTGACGTTCAGCCAGTATCAATCATTATGGCCATGCCAGATGTTTTACAGCTGGCTCTGTTCTTATCAGTTGGGTCTGATTTGGTAGTGACCATTTCATGTAGTTTGTTAAATAGAGTTAATTCATACTCTCAACCCATTGATCCATGAAGATATTATTATTTATTTGATCAATCCCATATTGATTAACACTTGTTTTTACCCCCCTTCCAGTTGTTTGCTATTATAATGCTTTGGTAAATATCATTGTCCACATAACATTTCATACATGTGCAAGAATATTCATTGGACAAATCTCTATCATTTGAACTTCTTAATCGAGTACATTTTTTATTTTGCTTTTTTTTGTACTACTGGTAATTGAACCCAGGGGCACTCTATCACTGAGCTACACCCCTAGCCCCAACTTTTAAAATTTTGAAACAGGGTGTCTCTAAGTTGCTGAGGCTAGCCTCACATCTGCAATCCTCCTGTCTCAGCCTTCCAAGTACTGGGATTACAAGCATGCACCTCTTGCCTGGCTACATTTTTTATTTTAAAAGGTACTTCTAAATTGTTCTCCATGGAGGTTGTGCCAATCCCGAGATGGAGGGAGCACAGCGGGGTCATGGTGTGTATCTATGCGTAGCAAACCCTTTTGTCCTTGCTGGTCGTGTTCTCAGGGTCCACTTTGGATTTCAGCTGTGTTGGACCTTATGCGTCAGCTACTGCATCCAGCCTACCAGACGCTGATAGCCCCTTCCCACTTTCTGCCGCAGAGCTGTCTTCTCGGCTGGCTCAGCCTGTGCACAGTGACAGCCTTGCAGTGGGGTTGGGAGCAGCTCTTTCCTCCAGGAGGGAGGAGGCAGTGGATAAATGCCCTAGGGCTCAGCTGTGTGGGAGCACTGTAGCATCACCTCTACCTATGGAAGCACAGACAAGAAACATCACTCCAGTTCTTAGTGAAATAGGGGTAACAGATCCATCCTCCATAAGACTCCTGGAGAGATGGCGGTGATCATGCATTTACAGTGCTTGGCACAGTGCCTGGGACCAAACAGTCGCTCTTATTAGTCATAACTATTATTAGTGCAATTTTAAACTAGCTGTGATCGCAGGCACATCACTCCTCCTCAAACCTCCACGACTAGTCACCAATGCATCCACACCAGCTCCGATGCCTACAATTTCTAAGGCATCTGACATCAAGGTTTTAGAATATGAGGATTGCTCACGTCTTTCTTAGAATTCGTCTCTGCTGCCATTTCTCATGACTGCTGAAACATTTAAAATAAACTAATATAAAAATGCAAAACACTCTTGCCTCAAAAGTGTTCTAAGTGTAAAATATCATGCAGGGCTCATCTTGGAAGCCTCATTGTACCCTGTATAAAGCCAAATATCTGGTTATTTCAGCCCCAACCCTCCACTGAGAGGCAATGTGGGAGAAGCCCCTTGCTCATGTCTCCGGGCTTGTTCAGTCTTAGGTGAGAAACTCCTTCCTGGGAGTCCTGGGGAGACAGTGCTTAATTAATTCCATGAAAATGGGGGACCGACAGCCCCTGCTCTTCCCTGAGATGTAGCTCAGGAGGTTAATCTCCTATCTCCTGGTTAATTGGTTTCATCCTCAGGTTGAATTAAGTCTCAATTTTCGTTTTTGATTGAATCTGTCTTTGCTGACAGAAGTTTTCTGGGAGACCCAGAAAGTCCTCAGCAGGAAATAATGTGGTACGAACTGCAGCTAATCCATAATGCCTTTGCTGGAATTATTTTCTGGGCCTTGGAGGTGCTGGGGATGCAATGTCAAACAGGAAGTCACCAGGCTGGTAGTCAACTGGAGCAATAACTGTGTGAAGGAGGTGCCTGGCCCCGTTCCAAGATATCCTGTTCCCTTTAGAGGTAACTTAGGGACGAGGGTGAGGGGAGAGTTATGCCTGAATTTGCATCCTGGCTCCACCACTCTTTCTTTGGAGCTCATACTAACATACTGACTCCAATAATAGCCACTAATGGTGTCAAGTCTTTTATATCCTCACTACTCAAAATGTGGTCCTTGGAGCCCTGGCAGCAGCAGCATTTCCTAGAAGCTTGCTAGAAATGCAGAGTATCAGGTCATACCCCAGACTTAGGAACCAGAGTCTGTATGTCATCAACATGCCTCCGTAGTGTGTAGACTCTGGAAAGTCTGAAAAGCACTTGCAGTGATCTCGTTTCTTCCTCATTATAATGTTGCAGAGTACGCATTAGATCTGCTCCATGTCCTGGTTATCATAACAGCTAGCCCGATTTATGTGGAGGGAAACTGAGGCTCAGAGAGGTCAAATAGCTCACTCAGTCATACAAACAGAAAGGGTAGGTTGGTCCTGGGGTTCCATCAAATCAGATTCGCTTAACCACTGTGCAACTGGGAGGCTTGAAGGAGGTGCTAAGAACCCACCACTCAGCAGAGTCTGGCCCATAACAGAGGCACAACAGTTGGTTTTGGATAAGCACAGGTTCTGCACCCTTGGGTTCAACCAACCAAGGATCAAAAATAGTTGGGAAAAAATGTGCCTGTACTGAACACGTATAGACTACTTTTCTTGTCCTTATTCCCTAAATGATACAGTATAACAACAATTTATACAGCATTTACATTGTTTTAGGTGTTATAAGTCACCTAGAGATCATTTAAATTATAAGAGGGGATGTCCATAGGTTCTAGGAAAACAATCCGCTGTGGATCCTGAGGAATATCTGTATGTGCTGCAGTCTTCTCTGCTCCTTCTATTCTCTTTCTCTGTTCTGGTTTTTGTCAGATTCCCAGATTCTCCCTGGCTATGTCATTTATGTTGGTCCCCCTAGATTGTGTGGGTCCTTCCCAAGTCCCCAGCTCTCCCTTGTGACTGTACCTTGGAGGGCATGATGTCCATTTTACCCTGAAGCATCCTCTGGGGGGTGTTGTGGGCTCTGTTCACCCTCATCCCTGCTGGGAAGGACTTGCAGCAGGATGGGGGCAATCTCTTCATAGGACAGCATCTTGTCCTCATCATAGATTTTCCTAGGGCAAAGATGGGGTGAGTTCAGGATTTTCATCCTTATTTCCTTTTCACAAGGATGTTGGATAAAGGGGCCAGTCTTTGGGGGGACTTGTGGTTTTACAATTTATTTCCTTTGGAAAAGGAAGTGTCTCTGCCTTTTAAATACTTCTTTTCAAAAGATGAGCATGTTTATAGCTAACAGCCAGCTTCTGTGGTTTTGGCTTCTCAGTAATAAGGATGATAGATCATAAAAGATAGGAGGATGATGGAAGGGTTTAAAGAAGAGAGAAACATGGAACCTGGATTAAATAAACAAGAATATGCTTAAGTACCCTGTGCCTATCATTTCTGAATCTAATTTCTCAACCAGATGCATTTCAGATCCTATTAGGTGATCCTCAGAGAAGAGATCAGATAGAAAGCACATGACATTCATACACATAGTCAACCTTATCTATGGCTTTAAACATGAGTACACTGTAAGGAAATTACTTGGGGATAAGATAGAAAATTTCTGGGGCAACTGGGCAAAGGCCATAGAAAATCAATTATTGAAGTCACTTCTCTACTTTGATTAACATCCCTTGACAGTGGGTTTAGGGAACTGCTGGAAAGTAGGTTTATTACTATATTTTAGGAAAAGAAACCTGAAATTCCGGAGGAGAAAGGACAATGTGCTTATACCTTGGAGCACCTGCTGGCCAGAGAGGAAAGTGTATTAGTTATTCATTGCTGCATAACAAATAATCTCAAAACTAAGTGACTTAAACAGCGATGAACATGTGTTCTGACACACAACTTGTGTGTGTCAGGAACTCAGGACTGAGTTAGCTGGGTTGTTGTGGCTCAAGGCATTGGCAGAAGCTGCCATCATCTGAAGACTTAAATGGGACTGGAAGATCCATGTTCAAAGAGGCTAACTCACATAGCTGGAAAGGTGGTGCTGCCCGTTGGCAGGACATCTCTCTTTCCTGCCGCACGGACCTCTCCAAAGGGCTCATGTATGTCTTGACAACACGGTGGCTGGCTACCCTCAGAACACGTGATCCAAGAGAGCAAGACAAAAGCCCCAAGGTCTTAGATGGAGCCTCAGAAGTCACTCATTGTTTTCCCACAATCTCCTGTTGGTACACAAGCCAGCCTTCTTCAGTGTGGAGGAGACTATGCAAGAGTGTGAATTCTAGTAAGCAGGAATCATTGAGGGGGTGTCTAGGAGGTTGAATATCACACAAGATAAAACATAACTATTCCACAACCAGGGGGACATTGGAGTCCCATGACAGCCAGATTCCTACCTTTCATAATTGTATTTCTTACACAAATCATTCTAATCCCTTGGTTTCAGCTTTCTAATCTCTAAAAATGCAGAACATATAATCTCAAAGGTTCTAATGCTATGGACTCTTGGTATGAAGAGAAGACGAGGAACCTGTATTCTGAGGACCGCAGTGGGAGGACCATCTTCCTCTCACTTTGCTGTAAGGTCTAAGGCAAGTCATTTCCAGTTCCAAAGAATGGATTTCAGATTTGCTAAGTGGAGATTGTCCTGAGGATTAAAAGAGATAGTGGGCGTAGAAGTGTTTTGCAAATCTCAGTTTCACACTCTTATTTTATTTCTCCCTAAAGAAATGGAAGCAGAGGAAGCCAGAAGGCAATATTATTACCATGAAAATAAAATTATCTGCTACTCTTCAATGCACTATGAGCCCCCAAACAGGTTTTTCTATCCGCTAGGCCAGGTTGTGATATTTTGAGCTTTGCCAGGTGGTTATTATAACAGAAACTAACAGCCATATTATTTCCCATGCATGCTTTGCAATTTTTAAAGAGCATTTACTGACATTATGTTATTTGGGCCTCATCTTTTTTGCCAGTATAAAATAACTTGTTTATGAAAGTGCTTTTTAAACTAGTACTTTTTAGTGATGGGAATGTATACTATTCATGCTGGTTATTTTTATGATTGCTTATCACCTCTTCCCATGAAGTAAAGTCAATCAGTTAGATCTCATTCTTATCTTCTAACACATGAGGAGTTTGCATCTCAGGAAAGTTAAGTGGCTTATCTGAGGGTACAGAGCTACTTATGATGAATCTGAAAAGACATGTCTTATATATATATTTTTTTGTACTGGGGATTGAATCCAGGGGCATTCTACCTCCAAGCTACACTCCACCACTTTTTATTTTTTATTTTGAAACAGAGTCTTGCTGGGTTGCTGAGGGCCTTGCTAAGTTGCTGAGGCTGGCCTCAACTCTGCATTCCTCCTGCCTCAGTCTCCCAAGTACTAGGTTTACAGGCATGCACCACCACACCTGGCTCTTTGACCATTTTTTTAAATTTTAGAAATCGTGCTCTAAACTACTTAGTTAAAAGGACAATAAGACTAATTAAAACCATTTGTTATGGTTAGATATAGGATGTCTCCTGAAGAGCTCATGCATTAATGTTCAGAGTTGATGTATTAAGTCACTAGGGATGTAATCTCACCAGTGGATAAATCAATTGTAATGGATTTACTGGGTGGTAACCTAGGCAGGTTGGGTGTGGTTGGAGAAGGTGGGCCCCTGGGGGTGTGGCCTGAGGGACTGTGCTTTTGTCTTTGAATCCCCTTGCTTGCTTGTCCTCTTTCTTCCAGCTTCCATGATGTAAGAGCACAGTGCTTGTGCTCTCCCTCTCTTTGCTTCTTGCTGCCATGCCCTGAGCTCTGTAGATCCCAGACTCACATGGACAGAACCACAAAATCTCCACAAACTGTGAAAATTAAATCTTCCTTCCTCTAAGTTGTGTGACCAGTTGTTTTGGATTATAGCAGTGGAAATGTTGACTGAGACAGAAATTAGTGTCAGAGAAGTGGGGTCACTGTTACATCTAAGTCTGACCATGTGTTTTGTGAGTCTTTGGAACTGATTTGTGAGAAGAAGTTGGAAGGTTCAGAATGTGTTTAGAAATGTGGATGGTAGAGACTGTCCTCAGGAGATTTTGGAGAGCAAAGAGGACTCCATAGGAAAATGGAGTAGAGACTACATGTGGGTTATATTCTGGCAAAGAACTTATTAGCATTATGCCTATGTCCTGAAACTGTGAGAGGGCTAATTTAAAGATGATGGACTGATTGAGCTGGTGGAGGAAATCTCAAAACAGCAAAGTATCCAAACTGCATTATGGATATTGACGTCTGCATTCAGCTAATTGTACAGAGAATTTTGGAAGCAGAAAGCAAAGCAGAGAGACTTTATAGACTTGCAGTTTGGCCAGAAAGGCTTGTGTAAAGCTAGGGCCCAGAGAGATGGTGCTGTGAAAGAAAGTAAGATGGCTGAAGGAAGGTCAAATGTTTTGCATGGGAACAAAAAAGGAATGTGGTTGGTTGATTTGGGCATTCATGGAATTCTGGCTTTGCTGGAAAAAATTGGTCAAGGAATCTTTCCCCTAGATTTTAAGGGAAGGCCTGGGAAGGCAGACAAGGTGTAGCAGGGTCAGAATCCCTGCAGCGTCAGAATCCCTGCAAGCAGGCCCAATGGGGCAATTTGTGAAGCTGTGAGGGTGAAGCCATGATTGGAAGAAAAACAGCTAAGATGTAGAAATGCCAGAAATGTGGAATCACCATGAGGAAAGGCTGAGAGCTGTGATCCATGGAGCCAGTACACTATCAATTGTAACCAACCAGGTCACAGGGGCAGGGCTGCTAAAGCCTTTTGGAGATCGAATCTCACCACCATGTGTCCCAAATGCCAGAAATGGAGTCGTAGGATTAAATGCTTGCTCTGCTGGGTTTCTATCCTGTTTTGGTCCCATTCCTTCTTTCTATCGTCCTGTTCCTCCCTTTTGGAATGCAAATGTTTACTCTGTGCCATTGTTCATTGGATGAATGTCATATTATTTTTATTTTTATTTTTATTTTTATGTTTGCTTTCTTTTTCAGGGGCTCACAGCCGAAAGTTCACCTTTAGTCTTAGAGGAGTCTTTAGACTTTGAGACTTTTAGTGATGTTGGAACTGTTGAGACTATGGGAACTCTTGGACTAAATGCATTTTGTATTCTGAAATAGGCATGAGTTCTTCAGGGGCCAGGGACAGAATGTTATGGTTAGATATAGGATATCCCCTGAAGAGCTTATGTATTAATGTTCAGAGTTGATGCAATTAAGTCCTGAGGATTGTAATCTCATCAGTAAATAAATACATTGTAATGGATTTAATGGGTGGTAACCTAGGCTGGTTGGGTATGGCTGGAGAAGGTGGGTCCCTGAGGGTGTGGCCTGAGGGACTATGCTTTTGTCTTTGAATCTCCTTGCTTGCTTGCCCTCTTTCTTCCAGCCTCTATGATGTGAGAGCAGAGCCCTTGCTCTCTCCCTCTCTCTGCTTCCTGCTGCCATGCTCTGAGCTCTGCAGACCCCAGACTCACATGGACTGAACCCCCAAATCTCCAAAAACTGTGATCAAATAAATCTTCCTTCTTCTAAGTTATCTGGTCAGTTGTTTTGGATTACAGTAGTGAGAATGTTGACTGAGACACCATTATTATCATTAAAATGTATAAACTTATACTATGCTCTTTCTTTATTCCAAGAGCTGGAATCTTCAAATGAAGAAAATGTGGTTACTACTTTTGTGCAGCTCTCTAGATGGCAGAGGTGGTGGGCCAGGCTAGAATACAGGTAAATAAGTTCAAGGTAGTATGATATGTCTCATTGTAGGAGTTTTTTAGAAGTATGTGCTTTGGGAGACAGTTAATGAGCAAGACAGAGCCCTCTGACTGAGGCTGTGAAGAACAGGAAGAGGTGCTTGGGCTGCATGTTGGAGGCTGTGAGGGAGCTCCCAGGCTGGTGGAGAGGGAGGCATGGCTGCAGTGTGGGAGCTCAGCAGCAGGATGCCTGCTCTGGAAGTGCAGGGAGGCTGAAACTAGATTTGAATGGCTTGTTATACATGTCACCACTATTTTGGACATTGTTCTGTAAATTATAGATAACTGTTGATGCATTAAAATAAATACATTTTAAAACATTTTTATGAACAACTAGAGAAGTGGAGCTCAAAGTCTGCAAACATAAAGAAACAATAAGGAGAAGGAGATGTTAATTACCCCAATTTGACCATTATACATTGTATTCATGTATTGCAATATCACGGTGCACCCCATAAATATGTGCAATTATGTTAACTAAAAAGAAAAAAAGAAAAAAAAATCAAAATACTTCTTTTCTGATTACAAATGTATATATAAAGCCTTTGAACAGGAATAGGGCATAAAAAGAGCCATAAAAAAATGTGCTTAAAAACTAGGCAGCGATGGGCGACTGAGCAGGTGGGTCAGGCTGGAGTGAAAGGAGGCTCGCATTGGCTGCATTGGTGGGGAAGAGGAGACTTGCACTTTTGCACAGTGATGTGCTGTACCTCAGTGATCGGAAAATATTTTTGGTAAAGGACCACATTGTAAATATCTTAGTCTCTGTGGTGCATACAGCCTCTGTTACAACTACTCTACTCTACTGTTGTAGCAGGAAAGCAGCCACAGCCAATGTGTAAATGAATGAGTGGGGCCAGGTTCCAATAAAACTATATTTATAGACTACGGCACTACATTTGAATTTCATATAATTTTCACGTCGTGAAATGTTATCCTTCTTTTGAATTTTTCCAACCACTTAAAAATGGAAAAATCATTCTTCACTCATTGGCCTTCCAAAATCAGGTTTCAGGGTACAATTCACCCATGAGCCATAGTTTGCCAAACCCATGGTGGCTCCGTGAAATTCCATTGCCTTACCTATCTGCGTGAACTCAGCAAATTACATGCCCATCACGGCCAATGGATGCATCACAGGGTAGCCTCTTGCTTTATAGCATAATCTCCAGGCCACACCTGGAGGGGTGGCACACACATAAATAGCCGAAGTTAAGCATGACCAAGAGGAGGTAGGCGTGCCTCTTTAGTCCATCTTTCCTGAAGGGCTGCCAAGATCCTGCAGGCAGGTGAGAGCATCGTCTCCAATTCCTGACTCAGACTTTGTTCTTGAGTCTGTGCACTGGCCAACCAAGGCTGGGCTTACCGCTGCAGTCAGGTCCACCGTTGGAATAACTTGACTCAGAAGGAGCTCATCGAGTGGTGACAGGAGAGCAGAGTCAGAGGGAAGTCATGGGAACCTGGCGTGTTGAGCTGAGCAGATTGAAGTCAGATCTTTTTAATGACACTTTTGTCCATGAATGTTAATGAGTACTTATAGAAATGTACAGAGTATTTCCATGATCTCATTGAGAGTACTCATAACCTTATTTCACACACGAGAAGAAGGAAAGCTCACAGACAACTAACCAATGGCAGAAGTTGGGGCTCAAATCAGGTCATTTGACTGCAAATGCCTTTTTCTTTCTCCTGCCCACCTCGCCTTTTATTTGGTACATTTTGAGTGGGGGCGTGGGAGGCATAGGGAGAGAAGAGAGAGTGGATAGGGCCCAAGGAGACTGTCTTCTTTCAAAGGAAGCCCAGCATGAATGCACTTGTTCAGTCTGCTAAGGGAAGAGATCAGCGTCCTTGGTCTATTTTCATTCTTAGACCTCCTCTGCTCTCCTCTCTGACCCTGCCTCCCCTTTTCATCTCTCTTGGCACCTACTACTAGCAGGTGTAAGCAATTATTGATATGCCGGGGCCAAGAGACATAAAAGCAAATCATGTCTTAGCAAATATGACTTTAAAATACAACCATCCAAGTATTTTAACTTCAGCAGACGTGTGCCTAATCCAGATTCTGTCTTATATCAGTTATAATTCTGGCAAATGGGAAAGGACAGAATTAAGGGGTGCTGGAACCAAAATACCAAACAAGAAAATCTTAACAGAGAAAATGTTTATTTTGGCTCATGGTTTCAGAGGGCCATGGTTGGTTGGTTTCAATGCAGAAACATCATGGCAGCAGGGTGTGCCAAAGGAAATCTGCTCAGGGCAGTCAGGAAGGAGAGAGCGAGGGAGGAAAGGAGGAAGAGAGAGAGAGAGAGAGAGAAACACACACATCAGGGACAAAATATAGTCCCCAAGGCCATGTTCCCAGTGAACTACCTCCTTTAGTCACACCTTACCTGCCTATAGTTATCCCCAGTAAATCCACTCAAATTATTAATCCACTAGTGGATTAATCCACTGATGAGGTTAGAGCCCTGTATTAGTCAGTGTTCACTAGAGTAACAACTCGCAGGATGTGTATATGGTAAGAGGAGATTTATCAAATCAGCTTAGAGTCCAACACAGTATAGTCCCAAATGGCCCCCTGCATATGGAGAGCCAGAGGAACCAGCAGCTGGTCGAGTGGTCCAAGAACTGGAGTCTCAGAATCAGAGAGACCAATAATGCAGTCCCAGTCCAAGAGGGAAAGGCCAAGAAACTCTCCAGAGAAATGTTGGTGAAAGTCCAGTTTGAAGAGCTGAAGGCTGATATCCCAGGCGAGAGATATCTCAGGAAGAAACACACATGAATTCACATGGCTTTCTCCTTTTTATCCAGTTCCTGCACCTATCAGAACAGTGCTGCCCACATTTAGGGCAGAACTTCCCCTTCAATCTGCCTTTTCATTAGCCAATCATCTCATCTACACACCAAAAATCTCATAATCTTAGGTGTTTCACAATCCAGTCAAGTTGACAATCCAGAGTAACCATCATAAGCCCTGATTCAACTATTTCACTCTGAACATTTCTGCATTGTCAACACTTGAGCTTTTCTGGGGGACTTTCCACATCCAAACGGTCACAAGCTGGTTTCATGATTGGCTAGTGCACTATAAGGGAACCCCTGATTTGTCTGAGATTAGGATGGTGAAAAGATGACAAAATAGGGATATTGAAGAGAATTATCCAGCTCTTACCTCTTCCTTTCTCAATTATCCATGTCCCTTCAAGATTACCAGAAAGTATTTGTGTGTGTGTGTGTGTGTGTGTGTGTGTGTGTGTGTGATATCACATACATATCATATATATGATTTTCTTCTAGGTTCTTCAGGATGGCTGCCTGACTTTCTGAAGGAAGGATGTGGGTCCCCACTGTAAGCCAGTTAGACAAAGAATGGTATCCTGGAAGGCAAAGCTGCCTGCCATATTCTCTCAGATCCTGTAGAACTGGATAATGTCCTCCTTTCCCTTCCTCTTTTTGCTATCAGCCACACTGAATAAATGCAATCTAGTTCCACAACACTTTCCTCCTTCTCACCCAACTTGTAGCACGAGCCATTGCTTTCTTTCCCGTGAGAATGCCCGGATGGGGGCTGTCCTTGTTGCACTTCCGAGTGAACCCTCAGCAGTGTTGACGGGTGACCAGCTCTACTTTACAGCCTCTAGACGCACCGAGGCATTACATGTGGCCTACGATCTCATGACGATTCCAAAGGTAGAAGGAAGAGGGAACTTACATTGTGTCCCTAGGAAAACATTTCTCAAGTCCCTTTGGACAGGTTCTGTTTCTCCCCAGCCCTTCCTCCTGTTATCTGCTCCCTTTCTCTCACCCTCCCCTGCGTACCACTGCTCTTTTGTCCATTTATCCCATTTCTGAATCATCCTCAGCCCTTTATTCTGAGCCACGTGATTCCACCCTGATTCTACTTTCAGCATCCTCAAAATACTATGACACGCCCTCCTCAGAGAACTCCAGGGGATTTCAATGACAACTTGTTCTGCCACATTTAGAAGATTTGGTTTCTTATCTTTGTCCTATCATTTACAAGTTGTATACGCTCACACAAAATATTTTGTGCCATGCAATCAGTTTCCCCTGGGTGGAATGAAGCTAAAATCTGTGACGTTACCCCAAGGATCATCAAAAGAAAAACTGCCACAGGTAACATGTGTGTAATGCCAAACTTGTACCTGGCACCATGCTCAGTGCGTCATGCGTAAGGTCCCATGGGCCTTGTGGGGTTGGAGCTATTACCACACCCGCTTCACAGACTACTGAATTCAGCATCTGAGCTGCTAAGTCACGGGCCCAAGGTTAGTAAGCCAATAGGGGGCAGACTAAGGATCAGAATTTGAGATAGGAACATTCTATACACAAAAGGTCCTATTGCAGAGAACTTGGAGCAGTCTCGGACCCACGTACAGGCTCATACCTGTTTGCTCATGGTATAGATGGGACAAGATTAACTGCTTCCTTTTAGGGTAATGGGAAGTATTGTGTGAATTTCCCCAAAACCTAAGAGAAATAAAAAATGCTAATGATTTTGTCCCTATTGGTATTTGACTGTGCGGTGGATTAAATATGTCCCACAGCAGCATACACATCAGTGTAGTATCTTTGGAAAAAAGGCAGATTTAGAAGTTGGGCAAGCCATTTAAGCTTTCTAAGCCTCTATTTTTCCATAGATACATTTGTAACATTGACTTATAAGTGTACCTAAGTTTAAAGTACAGATTCAATGAAATGGTGCATATGAAGTATTTAACATAGGGTGTCATGTGTAGTAATTGTTCAACCCATCTTGTCTATTAATGATGACCACAAAAATAATAATTAAATAATTATTTAATTATGTGAAAATTCAAACGAGTTTTGATCTTACTTCTTTCAGTTATTGGCTGATTTTTATGGTCTATAATGTGTGGTTTAACATTGGCAGTGAGTTTTATTTATTTAATTTTTTTTTGCAGTATTGGGGATTGAACCCAGGAGCATTCTACCTCCGAACTACACCCCCTGCCCTATTTTATTTTTTATTTTATTTCGAAAGAGGGTCTCACTAAATTGTGGAGGGCCTCACTAAGTAGCTGAGGCTGGCTGTGAACCTGAGATCCTCCTGTCTCAGCCTCCCAAGTACTGGGATTACAAGTGTAAGCCACCACACCTGACTGGCAGTGGGGGTTTTGATATATATATTGAACGAGGAGCTGCAAGACTGGTATTTTAGTCATGGCAGTAATTTGCTTTTTTGTTTTGTGAGCTCGAGAAATTTACTTTTTCTAAATTAATCTCATTTGTAAAAATAATAATGAAAAAGCCTGCCTTTCCTCCCTTGCAGTGTGAGGTTCTACTGATACAGTGTATGTGATGGAGTCTTATAAACTCCAAAGTACTTCGTACATATTTTTTCCTCCTTCCTTTTGGAAGTGGTATTTTTCTGCTCATTTTCAATGACCTCAATGACCCGACACTACACTCCTGGTTAATAAATACATTTGTGCGTGAATGTGTAGCTGATCATGGGAATCACGTTTGCAATCCACGTTTCCCCTTGAACGGCAAAGCCAGCCACTGTGAGCTCAACTGCGGCAGTGACATTCACAATAATAAGTTTATAAGAGCAACTCCTACCTTGCTACTTTACTAGTAGGGCACAACAGAGACTATCTAGGGTGATGGCATCAGTAAACTGGTAATTTGATAGAGAAGTTGGAGAAGAGAGGAAAAGAATCAAATGCCTGGGAATCTGAATTTGTAATTGGAGCCAGAGAATAGTCTATAAGGAGTAGTTACCATTTATTTGGGGGAGTACCATGCACCAGTCACTTGCCAGGAAACTTTTTTTAAAGCTTTCAGCAACATTGTGACATAGATATTATTATCCCCATTTTACAGACGAAGAAAATAAGGCTCAAAAGTTTAGGTCAGCAGCTGTCCAGCCCTCCTTGAATTCTGGTTTTTAAAGGATAGTATCCAAAAATCTACCATGTTTGGGGGGGTACTGGGGTTTGAACTCAGGGGCATTCTACCTCTGAGCCAGACCCCCAGCCCTATTTTACTTTTTATTTTGAAACAGGGTCTTGCTAAGTTGCTGAGGGCCTCACTAAATTCCTGAAGCTGGCTTCGAACTTGCAATCTTCTTGTGTCAGTCTCCCAAGTACTGGGATTACAGGTGTGTGCCACCATGCCTGGCCCCAGTTAGATTTGATATATCCCTTTTTTGTACTTCCCATATCCAATGTATCATTCAGGCTTTGTTGATTTTAGCTGTTCAGTATCCTCCAAATTCTGCCTACCCTTTCCAGCTACTTTGTCATCTCAGCTCTTGCTTGGCTTCCCATCCTGGCTGTCTACCTGCATACCTGTGTGTCCACGTTGCCTTCCACTCCGTTTTCCACGCTCTGTTCCATCATGCTCACGACCCCCCCTGGAATGAGGACTAACCTCCTTCTGTAGCCACAGGTCCCTCTCGGTTGCCCTGACCTCAGCCTTGCTCCTCCTGTCTGCTCCACACTGCACAGTCTCAGTCCCTTGGGGATGGGGTCTCCCCAGCACTGCATCTCTGCCTGGGTGCTGGCTCCTCCTCACTTCACATACTTATTGCTCATCATTATTCTGATCTCAGCTCCAGCCATACTTCCTTGTAGAATCCATTTCTGACCTCTGTAACTAGGGCAAACCTTCCTCCTGGTTGGGCCCATAGCTCCAGGGACCTTCCTTCACAGCACTTAGAACACCTAACCCTTTATGTTCACTTGGGGAGTAGATGGGTTAGAGTCTGGCTCTACCTCCAAAGAGTGAGACTGGGGGAAAGTGGAGCCTAGAGCCTTTAATGAATGAATGAATTGGGCAAGGCATCATGGCTGGGAAGGGGTGGGTTTTGACTTAAACTAATCTCTTTCTGGCTCTGAAGTCTTTACTCTCAACACCATTTGCTTTGGGGCAGCACCATTTCAGGAGTAGAGCTGATCAGTTTGTTTGATTTTGAAACCAAAATCAAACTTTTGTTTTCATCAGATGATATTTGATAAGAATGGATTATTATGAACTGATTTGATAAGCAGAGCTGCCTGACCAAGTTTTTTTGTGCATTGTATTTCTACATCACAGGGAGGCTCAGAGTAATGAACCATACATGCACATAGTGCTTGTTGTGTGTTTCCCTCAGGGTCCCACCCCACTCCCTCCCCCGCCCCTTGTCCATCAACAGATGAGTGGATTATGAAATTATGGTATATATACACAGTGGAATTTTACTCAGCCATAAAGAAGAACAAAATTATGTTGTTTGCAGGAAAATGGATGAAACTAGAGAATATGATGCTAAGTGAGATTAGCCAGTCACAGAAAGTGAAGGGTCATATATTTTCACTCATATGTGAAAGCTACAGAGAAATCGGGAAACAAAGAGGACTTTAGATAAATAAGGGGAGATACAAGGAGAATAGTGGAAGGAGATTTGGGGAGGGAGGTGGGAGTTGAAAAGGGGGATTTGATGATGGAAACGGTTCAAACAAGCCTGTGTTTATCACTCCAGTGGAAACTAGCCCCCCTGAGTGCATTAAGAGAAAGATGAATCATCTGTGTTAGACTGTGTGCGTGTTGGGCTACGTATGAGGGGACCAGCTTCTGTGAATGAATGGAACTGTGAATGAATGAAGCTGTGTACTTGGGGAATTTGTAGAAAATTGCAAGCGTGCATTGGCGCTTTGTCCTAGGTACTCCCCCCCAAGGCCACATTTTCTTGAACTTGCTGTCAGTGGGATGGAGGGGAGGAAGAGAGGTCTGGTATCAATACTTAGCTCTTAATTTCAGCTCTGCTGCAAGCTAGCAAACTAACTTTGGTCAACCTCTTTAGTCTCTCTGGGCCTCAGTTTCCTCATATGAAAAAATCAGGATGAGGTCCTGAAGTCCTTTTGAATCTTTTTTATTTTTTTTGCGGTACTGGGGATTGAACCCAGGGGCATTCCACCTCCAAGCTACATCCCCAGCCCTATTTTTTTTTATTCTTTATTTTGAAACAGGGTCTCACTAAGTTGCGGAGGGCCTCACTAAGTAGCTGAGGCTGGCCGCGAACCCGGATCCTCTGGTCTCAGCCTCCCAAGTACTGGGATTACAAGCGTGCGCCACCACGCCCAGCTCCTTTCAAATCTTGATACTCTGTTTTCTCTCTCTCTCTGCTGATGAACAGCTAGAAGCTGTTGTTCTCTTATTCTCTCTGGTGGACATAATGACTTCTGTATCACAAAGGTGCCATCGCCAGCCTAAATAACCCCTCCAGGAAATTAAGTCTTTAATCATTTCCACCTGGTAAGTGAAAAAGCAAGAGGAAGAAGTGAGTTGTCAGTGGCCCTGTGCGTGGCAGATTAATTCAGTTGGAATGGGATTCGTGCAAACACGTGCTTATACACCCATAATTTGCCTTTCATTTTCCTTTGCAACTCAGAAGAAAGTGAATAATTTCTGATGAACCTCTCATTTAAACGTATTGAAAAAACATGTCATTAGCAAAAAAGGACACTGAGTTGCTTGGTTACCTTATATCTCTGAGTATACAGAGCCATCCTTTTTCAGCTGGGGGTAAAATAGTTGAGCAGAAAGCTGCAACATTTTAGGGGCAGAAAACCCTCGTATGCCTTCTGTGGTTGTTGAGAAAGTAAAGCAAAAGGGAGCACTTGTGCTTTAGTGTGTGGTATATATCCAAACTTATAAAACTCAAATCACTGTGCAAAGCACTAAAGGGAGGGAAGGGGGAGGGAATGGGGTGGGATTTGAGGGAGGGCTAAATGGGCAATATGTGCCTGTATGATTCTTCTAACCTGACACCTATCAAATGTATAATTATAATGCACCAGTAAATGGATATAAATAAAAAAGAAAACTTTTTGGAAGTAAATGTGTATTTATCAATAAAACAGATGTTTGTCAAGTGTCATCCAAATAAAAAAAAGGGAGCACTTGTAAGGTTATTAAGTTACTACTAAGGGGTAAATTGCATTTCCTCTTGCTATTCAGATGTGCATCAAAGCTAGGGAGGCAAAATCGTGGGTGAGAATGTGTTTGTAGTACCTAATTATTTTACCCAAGAAAAGTGCAAAAGAGCTAAACAAATGTGAACTGTAGAATTCATTCTTTCATTTGTTTTCTGATATTTTCTCAGCCTGCCGAATGCCACCCTGGCTTACTGTCCACAAGAGCCTTGGGAAATTTCTTGAACTCTCTTTGTCTCATTTTCTCCCCCTGGTACACTTGGGGCAATAATGCCTGATTTTTCTGCCTCGAGCTATTGCCATTCATGAAAGATAATCAGTTGCAGGTGTGCTTTATAAAAAGTGTCCTCTAAGATACATCATAGACAACCTCAGTTGTAGGAGTTAGAGCATCTGCTTATTTGGCTTTGGTTATTTCTAACTAGGGTGGAGCAAAGAGGAGACAAGTATAAAATTTCCCTGGATCCTTTTATTTTCTTCCAGAGAATGACATTGCTCTTATATTTGGAGACACCTATCTGTGTGGGCATATGGAAATTCTAGGGCTGTCGGAGCTTTGCAGAGGTTCAAGATCGCTAGTGCAGTGCTACCATTTGATATTATAGATTTTGGTCAACGGGCTGGTCCTGCCTCCCCAGTGTGTAAGAGTCTTGTAGATGGTGGGCGTCAGTGATCTGGGATCACAACTTCCAGCCTTTAAGCCAGGCAATCCCAGGAGTGAAATGCTGAAATTTTAATTGGAACATATATCAGAAGTAATAAGGAATCCATCTCTTTAAAGCCTTCCTAGGAGATTTCCTGAAGATTTATAGAAGACACTGCATTGATTAAATGACTCCTGATGCTTCTTTCTCAGTGAAAATGATTCAGATTACTAGGCCACTTACAACCTTTGTGTATAACCTCCACCTGTAGAGTTTACTTATGGAACAGCATATGCTATTTAACTTGATGTTCTGATTAGTAGAGTTAGCAAATATGGAATATTAATATAAATTTCATTATCATAACACATTTCATTTAAAAATTATCTAACTAATTTTTGTTTAAAGAATACAGACTTTTTGTCCTTTACTTTATCATTAGGAATATGAGCATTTTATAATGATGAAAATTTGTTTGAATTTCTTTTTATTTAAAACCTATACTTGAGCCGGGCGTGGTGGCGCACGCTTGTAATCACAGTACTTTGGGAGGCGGAGACCGGAGGATCCGGGTTCGCGGCCAGCCTCAGCTCTCTCGCTCTCTCTCTCCCTGTCTCTCTCTCTCTTTATCTCTCTCCCTCTCCCTCTCTCTCTCTCTCTCTCTCTCTCTCTCTCTCCTTAGTGAGGCCCTCCACAACTTCGTGAGACCTGGTTTCAAAATAAAGTATAAAAAATAGGGCCGGGGGTGTAGCGCGGAGGTAGAACGCCCCTGTGATCAATCCCCGGTACCGCAAAAAAAAAAAAACCCTATACTTTATTTAACCCAACTTTCACAAGTATTTTATTTTCCCACTGTAGAAAGATTGGTGTTTAGAATTAAATTTGAGGACAAAAAGTTGCCATTAAGCTCAACTTCAAAAGTCAACACAATTGTTAATATCTTGGTCTATTCTAGTTCTTTTTGCTGTGTCTATGTTTCTTATAGTTTCATCATATGCCATGAAAAAATTATATATATTAATTTTTAAATACCACATGTTTGTTATAAATAAAATATGTTTAGCATAGTTAGAACATATAGAAAAAGGTATGAAGGAAAATGAGAGTCATTTAGATTCTTACAGTTAGAAATATCAAACACTGAAATTTTGGTGTATTTTTCAGAATATTACTTCCTATGCCTTTTTTCCTTATCATAAAACACATACAGAAAAGAAAGAGAATAATATAAAAACACCCATGTACCTACCATAGAAAAAATTAAAATGTTGATATTTTTCTACATATATTTCAGATTTTTTCCTGTTAATTCATTGCTGTCTTCATCTCCTCTCCTTCTCCTCTCCTCCTTATTCTCTTCCTTCTTCTTCTACTCTTCTACCTCTCCCTTGTCCTCTTCCTCTTCTTCCTTCTCCTCTTTCTCCTTCTTGTTGAAATATATTACAGATATAGTTGAAGTTCTCTATGATCAATTTTATCTTTTTAAGATAAAATTGGAATGCGTAGCTCTGGTGTATAAAATTTCCCTGCTGAATAAAATTCTTACATATGGACACACAATGCACAATAGCAAGCAATATTGCCATATACTTTCCTGTATAGCAGACCCCCTTAGCCCCAGGGGATACTTTCCAAGACCCCAGTGGATGCCTGAAACCTTGGATAGCGCCAAACCCTATAAATACTATGTTTCCCCCCCAAAAGCATGCACATCTATGGTAAAGTTTATTTTATAAATTAGGCACATTAAGAGAGATGAACAAGAATAACTAATAATAAAATTGAATAACTATAACAATCTACTGTAATAAAATTTACTTAAAAGTTATAAATTATTTATTTCTGGAATTTTCTATTCCATATTTTTGGACTGCACTGACCACAGGCAACTGAAACTGTAGAAAGCAAAACCATGGATTGGGGGGGGGACTGCAGTACAGCTTTCTTGAGACGACGTCCTCTTACTATGGTGCTAGAAGCAGGATTGTTACCTTGTAGGGTAGATTGTCTTCAATTTCCCAAGGAATTGACAAATTCTTTAAAGTAGTTGTAAATATTTGTATTCCCACAAGCAACACTAAAAAGCTTGCTTTTTTTGGCCCATATATATTTATTTAATAATATGTATTTTATTAATATATCAATTACCAATTATATATTTACATTAATATATTAATTTAATTAAACCATTATAGTAATATATTAACTATTAATTATATTGTTATATATTTTATTTAATAAAGTACATTTTATTTTTGTAAAGCTAGGATATATATTTATATATTAAAAACATATTATTTATATATATATTTATATATAATTTATATATATATAAAATATATTTTTTTGGTACTGGGGATTGAACTCAGGGGTGTTCTACCTCTGAGTTACACCCCCAGATTTATTTTATTTTTATTTGGTGCATTGTAATTATATGTCATATTGTATATAGAGTGATAGAAAAATACATGCACACAACTCTTGGAGCACTTCCCACTGGGTCCCTTCCCCCTCCGTCCCCCTCCCCTTCCACGAATATGTCTTTGAGATTGGAATTGGTAATTTTGTATATATTCATAGCATTATTTCAACTGTTACACTCTTTGTTTCTATCCCCCCTCCTCCCTTCCCTAAACTCCCTCAATCACTCCATTGGAGTCTCTGCTCTTCTATCTAATATTACCCTTATTTCTGAATATCTCTGTAGCTGCCACATATAAGAGAAAACATATATTTACTTTTGAGACTGGCTAATCTCGCTTAGTATAATATTCTGGAATTCCATCCATTTTCCTGCAAATGGCATGATTTTATTCTTCTTTATGGCTGAGTAAAACTCCACTGTGTGTATATACCCAAATTTGTGATCCATTTATCTGTTGATGGATATCTAGGCTGGTTCCATAATTTGGCTATTGTAAATTGTGCCATTATGAACATTGATATGCAAATATAGCTATAATATTCTGATTTCAGTTTCTTTGGAAAGATGCTCAGGAGCACTATTGCTGGGTCATATGGTGGTTCCATTCCCAATTTTCTGAGAAACCTTCACACTGATCTCCATAGTGACTGGACTAGTTTGCACTCCCACAATGTAATAGAGTTCCTCTTTCCATACATCCTCACTAGCATTTATTATTGTTTGTGTTCTTGATGATTGCCATGCTAACTGGAGTTAGATGGAATCTCAGTGTAGTTTTGATTTGCATTTTCCTGATTGCTAAAGATGTTGAACATTTTTTCATATATTTGTTTGCCATTTGTATTTCTTCTTTTGAGAAATGTCTGTTCAGTTTGGTTGTCCATTTTTTTTTTTTGCGCTACTGGGAATTGAACACAGGTGGTTGCCCATTTTTTGATTGGGTTATTATTATTATTGTTATTGTGTTAAGCTTTTTAATTTCTTTGTATATTCTAGGTATTAGACCTTTGTCAGATGCGTAGGTGGTGAAGATCTCCCATTTGGTAGGCTCTCTCTGTAGATTCTTGATGGTTTTTTTTGCTGCACAAAATCTTTTTAATTTAATGCTATTCCATTTATTAATTCTTGTTTTAATTTCCTGAGCTTTTGGGGTGTTATTAAGGATGTTTCTCCCAGTACCTATATGTTAAAGTGTTGGACCTATGCCCTCTTCTACAGTTTCAAAGTTTCTGGTCTAATTTCTAGGTCTTTGATCCATCTTGAGTTGACTCTTGTTCAGAGTGAGAGGTTAGGGTTTGATTCTGCTTTTCTACATATGGATAACCAGTTTTCCCAACACCATTTGCCACATTGCTGAGGGCCTTGCTAAGAACCTGTGATCCTCCTATCTCAGCCTCCTGAGTACTGAGATTACAAGTGTGTGCCACCACGCCTGGCTTAGGCTTTATAATTTTTTTTGCCAATCTTATGAGTATAAAATGGCATGATTTAACTTATATTTTACACTTGTCTTATTATTGGTGATAAATGGAACCTTTCTTTCTAACTCACAACTGTCATGGATTTGTTTCAGTTCTACTCATTTATTAAGCATTCACAAAATGCAAGGTTTCCCCAGGTGGCTACTCTGGGCTGCCGATGGGTCTTCCTCTTTAGACCATCTTCTTTACCCCACCAGGAGGAGTGTTGCTGTCTTCCAGTTCTACTGTTTCCCTTCGCCAGTATGTGAGATGGTTTTGGCTGTAGAAACAAGTTGTAGGAATGAAAAGGGTTCTACCGAGGCAACTCTATCTTTTCCTTTAGTAATCATGCAGGATTTAAAATATATTTATCAAACTCACCCAAGTTCAACATGAAAACAACACAATACCAAAGCATATAAAAAGTGCAAGTCCTTCTTAATTCTTCTTCTCCATTCCCAATAAATGGCCATTTGTGTTTAATGTCTATTTCTTCCTTCATACTTGTGTTTTTGCACAAATGCAATGAATTCTTCCTGCATATGTTTGTGTGGGTTGCATGTTGTTGCTGTTATTATTATTATTATAATTATTATTATTATTATTTGGTACTGGGGATTGAACCCAGGGTCATTCTACCTCTGAACTACCCAGCCCTATTTATCTTTTGTTTTGAAACAGGCTCTCACTATGTTGCTGAGGGCCTTAATGAGTTGCTAAGGCTGGCTGTGAGCCTGTGATCCTCCTGTCTCAGTCTCCCAATACTGGGATTACAAGCATGAGCCACCAAGCCCGGCTTATCTGTCAATGTCAGCACAGTATTCTAAAATATTAGTAATTGTAACTAATCTATCTCTTCTCATTATGGGCACTTGGGTTGCTTCTCCTTGAAGGGGCCTTGTTGGTGGGTTCCTTAGAGATTTTCCTGTTAGGGATTTCTGACTGCAGTTCAGTTGCTCAGGCAATACATTTTTCTGAATGTCCACTTATGACACCCACCACTTGCCTCTGATGGCCCAGCACAGCCACTTCCTGTTGCCTGACCCCATGTAGGAGGCTTCGTGAGGCAGAATCTTTCTCAAGATCCACAGCTGTTCTCTATTGCAGAGCCCACACTTGGTCCATAGAGAGTATACTCACACACCTCTGCCCAGCTTCACCTGACGTATGGACCGCTCCCAATTTAAATACTTCTACCTCCTCTCTATCCTCTTATTCCCATCCAACCTCAGCCTCTTGTCTTTCATTTTCATTCAGATGTGAATCCTGAGTGGCAGTTCCCGAAATCTTCAGACTGCAAAACACTTGGTCATTCAACTGGTGATTTTGAGGTTTGTCTTTTTTTTTTTTTTGGTACTGTGGATTGAACCCAGGGGCATTCTACCTCTGAGTTACACTCCAAGCCCTTTTTATTTTTTATTTTGAAACAGGTTCTCGCTAAGTTGCTGAGGATGGAATCGAACCTGGAATCCCCCTGTCTCAGCCTCCCAAGCACTGGAATTAACAGGTGTGCACCACTGCACCTGGCTGATTTTGAGGTTCATCTTGATGCAGCTTACTGGCCTTAAATTGAGGGAGAAGGGGCTGGGGATGCAGCTAAGTGGCAGAGTGCTTGCCTAGCATGTGTGAGGCCCTGGGTTCAATCCTCAGCACTGCAAAACAAACAAACCAAAAACACCCGGGGAGAAGCATTTCCCCACCCATGAGGAAGGGCTAAGGAGGGGGTATATAATAGCACTCAGTCCTTTTATGGGTTTTTCCCCCTCTGGTAGTGGGGAATTGAACCTAGGTCCTCTTGCATGTGAGGCAAATAATAGGCCACTGAGCCACTCCCCCGCCCCTGCCCCAGCCCACATGCAACCCTTTTAAAGAAGTCCTCACTCTAAACCTCCAGGGAAACTCTAGTCTTATCCTCTAAAGTTTGGAGGCAGATAATAGTCTCTCTTGGCAAAATTCATCTTTGACCACACCTTTCCCAAGTCTTTCATAGCTGTCCTAGAACCTAACTTTACATGAGAAGATCCCTTTGTTTTAAAAATGATACTAGGGATTGAACCCAAGGACAAAATACCTCTAAGCTACACCCCCGGCTCTATTTTATTTTTTATAGTACTGGAGATTGAACCCTGGGGCATTCTACCTCTGAGCTACACCCCCAGCCCTATTTCATTTTTTCATAACAGGATCTCACTAAGTTGCAGAGGGCTTTGCTAAATTGCTGAGGCTGGCCTCGAACCTGCGATCCTCCTGTCTCATCCTCCCAAGTGCTGGGATTACAGGAGTGTGTCATGCCCAGCTGAGAAGATTCTTGATAACTCTTGTTTGGTATTTCATCTTTGCCTCCGATGCCAAACTTGGAGAAGACAGCAAGTTTCCCTTCTCCCGTACCAATAACTAATCTGTGTTTCCTTTTGCTGTCTCTCGTATGATAGCATATTTATGAAGTACAGATGTTTGCAGAGAAGTGTTTTGGAAGCAGAAATCAGAACCCTAATGTGGAAAGGGGCCTTGGAGACCCACTAATCCTACCCGTTCCCTTCACAGAGGAGACTCAGATATGCCACGTGGCTTCTCTGGGGAGACACGAGTAAGTAACAGAAGAGATTAACTAATTTTTGGTTTACTGCTCAGAAATCAGCTTTTTATAACCTCTCCTCTGCCAGGGAGAGAAGAATTAGGGCTTCGATTTTCCTCCTGCTTTTCTTCTGGGACTGAGACTATACTGCTTCACACGTTGAGCCTTTGAGCTGTGAAAGGCTGAGTAGTGTGCCTTCCTGAATAGCTCTCACAGCACCCCTGGGCCACCTGAAACAGATTGCACTGCCCCTGCAAAAGAGCAGTTGCTCCGGAGGGCTTCATCTGGCTTCCTGAATCAGCTGGAAGGAGACTCGGGTGACTCTGAACCAGGGTCAAAGAGCAAAAGGACCATTTGTCTGACGTTCAGGAGGGACAGAGCCACGGTATTTCTCAGCTACCAGTTGAGTAACTACTTGTGGCTGGTCATGGACTCTGCCTCCATTAAATGCAAAGAGAGCATCTTTGCTCCTTGCCCTTCCTCTGGAGGGTAGGGCAGAAATCATGCGCCAGGGCTCTTGCTATCCAGGGGTGGATGTTGGTAATGCCAGGTGGCAATGAGTGTCCCAACCACAGAGCAGTCATTTGGCCAAGCCCTTATCCGTGTAAGCCGAGCCTGGTGTTTGTCCCATCCACCAGGGCTGTAGTTGTCTTAGGGTCCTTCACATGGTGTGGACTCAGAGGTGAAGGAATTACGTTATTTATTCAACACTCCCATGGGTGAAGAGCTCAGACTAGGAATTTTTTTATAGAATTTTATTGGTGCAATACAATTATACATCATAGTGAGATTCAAGTGATGCATTCATGTATGCACACATCTCTTGGTGTGTTTCCCTCCTAACTCCATCCCGCGACCCTCTTCGCCCACCTCCTACATCTTAGTATGACTGTTAGCGATACCTTCATATATGGACATACTATTATTTGGTCTGTTTCCTCTATGTTCATTCTTTCACTTCAGCTTCATGATAGCCTTCTTATACTGCATTTCCCTTTTACAGATGAGAGCGAGGTGAGGAACTTGCCCAGAATCACACAAGTCAGAGGTAGAGGGGGCCAAGTTCTTCAAGCCATCTGTGAGAAGACCTCTGCCCACAAACCTGCAGCTAAAGTCATTAGTGTTGAGCTCACTGTGAAACTACATGAACTGACATCGCGTGGGAATCAGTAGATTATCTTCCATGGCCCCAGGAAGAGCCACTGGATTATAGTTAATCAGTGATAGAAATTCCTTCTATCAAAGGAAGGCGTGATCATACTTCACAGGCAGCAAGGGAACACAGGAAAGAGAGAGGGAGCTGCGGGGTATTGAGAGGACTCTTCCAATGCATTCTGGTCCTTGTTAAATGTGGGTACAAACCCGCTTTGTTGGTGCGTGCTGATCTGCCCCAGGAAGGCCGCGGTATCTGTGCTTTTAGGTGTTTGAAATGCCTTCATCGGTGTCAGATGGCAGATAGAACAGATATAATATTGTCTTCTTGTAACAGATTTGTGGAGGTGTAGGGAGGGAAATCCAGTTTATGGAGTTTTGCTGGGAAGGGGTGCTGGGTTCTGAGGGTACAGTTACAATAGTCCCAAACCTGTGGCCACACCCTCCTGCCAGACAAGGGCCTATGAGAAGGGATTACTAGCCTTCCAAATCTAAGCTCCACCAACTGTGGATGCTGGGGGAGAGGGGCAGGGTGGGGACAGTTCAATTATCTATGCAATCAGTCATTCCCAGTTGCTAGGGTTAGTAGCCCTGCACCTGTCAATCATTTAGTCTACCAGTTGGCCACGTGGCCTTCCTGGTATGAATTGCACAACATGTCAAAGCTCTTTCTTCCTCTTCGCTTCCCCTTCCCCTTCAGTCATGCTTCTTCCTCTGCATATCCTCAATCCACTCTGCAGATAGATACCTCTTTATTTTTTACTTTATTTTATATTTTGGGGTACTGGGGATTGACCCCAGGGGCCTTCTACCTCTGAGCTACACCTCTAGTCCTATTTTATTTTTATTCTGAAACAGGGTCTCACTAAATTGCTAAGGCTGGTCTCAAACCTGCAATCCTCCTGTCTCAGCTTCCCGAGTATTGGGATTACAGGTGTGCACTGCCACACCTGGAGGAGTAGATACATATTTAAATACTTGTAATGGAAATGACTGGGAAGCAAGCAATTCTATGAAGCTTTTTATAAAGCCTAGCCTCTTCCTGTGTCTAGTGCCTTATTTTTCTGTCCTTCAGAGGCAATCTTTTTCCAGTTCTTATAGTTGTTTGTTTTGGTGTTTGCCTTCATATCTCTAAATAATGCATGTATCCTGTTGCCTCTCCATTTGGGGGGATAAAAGCACTCCCTAATTTCTCCTTTAACTAATTTTTATGCACAGGCACACTTCCCATTCTCCTCTCCCCTCCATATTCCCCCAAAGCTGGAGCATTTTGATTAATCAATTTTCAGCATTGGTACTATTATAACTATATAAATGCTATTCATAGCAGAGTCATATATGTAAACTACAATAAATGTTTCCTTCTGGTACAGGATATGCTTTCTCTGGAATTAATAATTGTTTTCTGAGTTGTTTTCATTTTGGATGTAGCTATTATTAATTCATGTTCAACCTCTCCCTGTTGCTTATTCTTCTCTAATGTTAAGGTACATCAGATTTTCTATGAATTCTACCTGTGGAGTCACCTCTTCTAAAGTTTTCTTCCCTGCTCCAGAGTGGAGGGATAAGTCTCTGGTCAGCTGCATTATTTTCATCCTGAAGTCTCCTTGACTATCAACTTGGAAATTAATTTCCCTTTTACTGGCTTAGACCTCTATTTCTTAGATTCTGTGTCTTGTAGTTTCTTTTACTCTCGTTTTTTTCTGGAGTATATCCTCCAGTAACTTCTTAAAGAAAGGACACATCGGAACACAGGAGGGATTCTAGACAAAGGAGAAACCTTAATGGAGTGGATGAAGGAACCTAACTAAGGGAGACAGGAGAGGGGAAGAAGACTTGAAGAGGGAAACACCTCAATGAATAGGATGTACATACACAAACTTATCAAAGCCAATCACTGTGTCATGCATGGGAAGGTGGGTAGGGTGAGGGTGGGGTGGGAACTGGGGAGGGCTCAATGAGTGCATGTATGCCTCTGTCACTCTGAACTTCATCAAGATGTATGATTATAATGCACCAATAAAACAAACAAACAAACAAACAAACAGTCAACAGTTGGAACTCAAAAACAGTTGGATCTTGCATATAACAGATAAAAAAAAAGAAAGAATACAATGAAACAAAATTTTCTGAAAAATGACTTTTCTTTTTATTACTCTTAAGTGATTGGTTGGATATGGAAGTCTAGGTTGCAAATAATTTCCCCTTTAAAATTTAAATGTTTACTCCATTATTTTCTAGCTTTGGTGGTGGTGGTGTGTACTCCAGAACCATTCTAATTCTTAATACTTTGTAAATAATTTTTTTAAAAAAAGAAAGCTTCTGGAAACTTTTGTGATCTCCTCTTTGTTCTAAATTCCAGATTTTCAAGATGGTGTGCCTGGGTATGAATTTATTTTCATTTGTTTCAATCTGAGAAATTCATTTTCAGGAATTTTTTTCTTTTTTCTTGGGTTTATTCTTCTCTGTCTCGGTCTCTCTGAAATTCTGATCATTTAGATATTGAACCTCTTTTGGTTTTCTTATCTATTTTTTCTGTTCCAACTCTTTTTTTTTTCTTTCAGCTTTATTTCTGGAGGAAATAAGGGGCTTCTACTCAACTTCGTCTTTCTACCCTTCTAATGAGAATATTTAAAAAAAATTCTGCTGTCATATATTCAACTTCCAAGAACTTTCTTATTCTTGGAATTGGGTTCTTGTTTCATGGAAATGTTTACTTTTATCTCTGGGAACACACAGGGTAGGTGTTTGAAGGTTTTATCTCCTAACGCAGTCCTTTTCCATCCAGGTTGTTTTTGTATGTTTGCTCTGGTCTGTGCCATTCATGTTAGAAGATTTGCTCAGATGTCTGGTGACCCTCAGCTGTCTGTTTCTGTTAAAAAATGGAGCCCTGGAAAGCTAAAAGCCGATGAAAGCTCTGTGCTTGTCGCCTCCCTTGGAAGGTGATCTGGCCCGGTCAGTTTCTGGAAACCTCTTCCCCTTCCCTCGTGCCTATGTCTTAAGACCTTTTTACTTGAGCTGGGGGAATTCTCTTGAGAGGAGAATTGTTGCGGGCCTTGTTAGTCATCAGCTTTGAGGTCACCTTGGTCTGGCTTGGGAGGGACACAAACAGCCCACCCAAGTGGAGATTTCTGCATGCAGACAAATCTCCAAGGACCCTGACATCTTCCTTGTTTACCCTTTCCTTCCCTGATTCACATGTGACTACCTCGGTGTTTTCCCCGGACTCACCCCATCACTGCTTTGCTATCTCCTGTGATCAATTATGTTTTGGTTGTAACTCTCAATAAAAGCAAGATACTGGTAAAAGGATGGCAGGAGAGAGAAGAGATGCCTCTTCTCCTCCCGGCCTCCTCAGATCTTGTCATGTTGAATCCATTGTCATTCATGTGAGAGGCTTCTAATGAACCAATCAACATCAACAGCATCTGCAACAAATGGCACCACTACAGAGAATCTTCTTACCTTCTGCCTGTGTTCACTATGCACCTTGGAACCAAGTGGGAGGAAAAGCTGGGAGCTCGGTATTTGGTATGTTAATATTCACGTGTGTCTACTATTTCCAGCACTTTGTGTATGGAGAGCTCCCACCCAGAGATGCCACATTTAACCTGGCTGAGAGGACACCTCCAGGCTGTTACCCCCATGAGGGGGGTGTGTCACCTAGTCCAGCGAGAGGATCTGGGATCCACTGGCTACTTACCTACAACTCAACCCCGTGTTCAGCTTCACTTTTGCCTCTGCCTCCTGGTTGCTTTCCAATTGCTGGCTTAGAATTCAGTGTTTCTGGCCCACTATGTCAGGTTTCACCGCTGCTCTCTACCCTCTCAAATGCTATAGGCATTGTCTTTTATCTCTTTATCCTTATGGATTTATTTAATTTTAAAAGTTCTCTCATGTTATGTTAATGTGGTTTAATGAAGAAGTAGACATACATGCATCTATTCAACCACCCATCTTAGTTTGTCTGTATATTCTTCCTTGAGTAAAATCTTAATCATTAGATGGTCCAGCTAATCAGAATTTTATATATGTATTATGATTTGATGAGAGAGAGAGAGAGAGAGAGAGAAAGAGAGAAACACATGATATTGTGACCAATAAATCCACTGGTCTGTGTTTTGGGGGGTCAGTAGGGATTTAGTCCAGTTTCTTGTTTAAAATGAAGTAATGTAATCGCTTCTTGGCCTTTTGGCTAAGATCAAGTGTAAAATGAACTAATGTTCAGAAAATGATCCTGAATAAGTCTAAGAATCCTTGGGGCAGTGGGGCAGATTCATTTGTGTTCAGTTTTCAGTCCTTAGGCTGAAAGGGAGAAAGAATATCCTAAAACACATTTTAGAAAAGAGTTATAGAAAGTGGTGTTTTCTGAGTAGCCCTCAACTAACTGGACTTGGAAGGTTGCCCACACATCTTTGGCTAAGTCAACATTCCATTGAGGTTTTCTCTATGTCATTCACATCCTTGTCTTCAGCTTAACATTGAAAAGAGAAAATGGGAATGCAGAATAGTTGAAATAAAAGGAACGGATTACTCCCTCTCCTTCCCACTCAAAGACAACCATTGTTAGCAGTTCGTTATATTCTCTTCCTGCATTCTATTCTAGGCACCTTTTTTTCAGAGATTTTTTTTTTTTTGCGGTACCGGGGATTGAACCCAGGGGCGTTCTACCTCCGTGCTATACCCCCGGCCCTATTTTTTATA
>PVJS01002750.1:0-81465 GCA_004027185.1 Glis glis
GACCACCCTGGGGACAAAGACTTTAACACATGTTCCTTTGGGGAATATTCAGTATCCAAAGTATAACACGCGATATTTTGCATCTTAAGTGGGTCTAAGAATTACCTGTGCTTGTTTGTTAAAATGCATTTGAATAGATGCCACACCCTGAAGTTTGTATTGAGAATATGCATGAGAGGTGCTAAGAACATGCATATTTTAATAGCACAAACACACACATATTCACACACACAGTGATTCTGATGCAGGGAGTGTATGACCCACATTTTGAGAAAATTTACTCTTGTGGGAGGTTCTGATATTTCTTTTTTATTCCTTCTTTTTAGGGGAAATGGTAATAACCCTCAATTAGGTATGCTTGATGTTACTTTGATCAGAAGTTCTCTACAAAATACCTGCTGATGGTTTATTTTTATGCCAATAATATTTTTGTTACTGCTATCTTCTTTCTAATATGGGCACTCAATTCTTTCCATAGATCACCTGGAAGCTAGTTTTAAACTCTGCTCTTTTATGCCAATTCTGGTCTCAAACTTATTTGCCATTCAACATAAACATGGTCAATAATGCAATTCCTGTGTGAACCATCAAACATGCTAGTGGAATGACTCAGAACCAGCAAAGCTCAGTTATTTTAACTATCAAAACATTCATCTCATTACAATGTACACTATCAACTTATTTGTGTAAAGATGCATATGTAAATTGATATGCATATAATATCAGTTTGTTTAAAACTTCATTCTGAAATGTCATTGCCCTTTATTACTAGTACTTGGGAACACAACTCATATAGCATTCCCAAAGGCCGGGCATCATGTAAAGCTTCTCAGGGTGTTATGTAGATGGAGTACAATAGTGAACCCATAGATGCAAAACCATGCTTAAATCAAGCACATGCATGAGTCATCAACTAGATTCTAAATAAACTTTACTTTGAATACAGAAACATTTTTGCAAGGCATTTTGAAATCACTTGTTTATGTGGTTTTCCTGAAATTGATTGCCATGCATTCAGACACCAAGTATTTACTCAGCACCTCCTGAATCCATTACTCCATTGAACATTTTGAAAGATACTGAATCAGTCAAACACATGCTCCATCCTTACAGGATTTTATTTCCCCACTGATGAATTAAAGAATTGAAGAATAAAGGCTAATGAAATTAAAACAATTAGAAACAAATTGATAGTAATTGGGCATTAAACTTAACATCAATAGCATCACATTCATTGCCTTTCAGTGACAGGATGGATTGACCTGTTGACTTCACATTGTTTTTTTCTCTATTTTTCCTTCTTTACATGTTTGTGAAGGCATTCACTTGCATCTGCTTAGTTATAGTATACTGGCATTTTAATATGGCATTTATTAAAAATAGATGACAAACCCATTTTGAAACCGCTCTTATGTCTATTTAAATGGTCATGACTAGTTTGTGAAATATCAGTGCCAGCACAATCAGTCTTTACTGATGGTCACTTGTTGTTCAATGAAATATTAACAGAAAATGAAATGAGAAGAGAACTTTTCATTTACTTGTTATATTTGATTTTATTAATAATTGACAGTCTGATACATTATTGGAATACAGTCAAAGCAATTTACCTATTTTGTAGTTTGGTACCAAGGTATCAATGTGTTCTTTGCAGCACCAAGTTTGAAGAGAGTTTTTCAAAGATGTGAAATGTTTTCCATTAAATAAAATATAGTAATAGTGCCAGCTTTTTTATCTTAGCTTTTTGCAAATTTTCCTCCATTAGTAAGAAAGGAGAGGAGATGGTTTATTGAATCTTTAATCCTACAAGGCTTGAGGGCATGGCCTGTATTGCAAACCAATGCTTTAAGTATAACTCCAGCAATAATTTCCTCTATACTTACAGTGTGAACTAAACATGAATATAATATTATTCTAACTGTGGAAATTCTACTTTGGTTATATTTGCCTGTTAAAATTATATGAACTTAGATGTCCTATGTGCAATTTTTAAAAAAACACAGAAACATTTAAAGATGAAAATTCTCATTATCCTATGAATTATTAACTAATCTATCTATTTATTTATTTATTTTTTGTGGTACTGGGACTTGAACCCAGGGGAATTCTATCTCTAAGTTACATCTTCAGCCACAAAACTGTGACCTTCCTGTCTCAGCCTCCCAAGTACTGGGTATAAGAGTGCACCACCAGAGCCGAGCGTGGTGGCACACGCTTGTAATCCCAGTACTTTGGGAGGTGGAGACCGTAGAATCCGGGTTCACGGCCAGCCTCAGCTCTCTCTATCTCTCTCTTTCTCTCTCTACTTAGTGAGACCCTCCGCAACTTCGTGAGACCCAGTTTCAAAATAAAGTATAAAAAATAGGGCCGGGGGTGTAGCGCGGAGGTAGAACGCCCCTGCGTTCAATCCCTGGTACCTCAAAAAAAAAAAAAAAGAGTGCACCACCACACACTGCTCGAATTATTAACCTTTCAGCTTGTTTTTCTGTCATCAACAGTCTGTTCAAATTAACAAGACTTTGATTGTTATATGTACTCCATTATGTATCTTTTTATCCTGTACATATAAAAGGAAATATTTCTCTGTCAGAACAAAACATTTTTTTAGAAAAAAATATTTTTGAAAGAGCAAATTGGTAAGATTTTTCAGTGATTATTGGTAGCGATAGGTGTGATGACAGTGGTTTACTTACTTTTGTTTTCATTTATTTTAGAAAACTAATATTTATGAAGGTAAAAGGATTCAAAGATTGAATGAAGCATAATTCCCAATATGATGTTGAATTGATATCCTGCAGAGGGAAGTTAGACATTCATGAGATTTACATCTGCCTTTCTAGGTATGAGTATGGAACACATTAGTGATTTGCCCTTCACAAGTATGAAGTCACACATTTAACATAATTGATAGGGACCTTAAATGTTGTATAGACTTACTTTTGCTAAAAATAATGATAATACAAAAGTACACTGGCAACGCAAGTCTTATTATTATTTCTAGCCCTACTACTACATGACCTTTAAAAAGAAAGAATCTAACATGGTATGTTCCTGTGCTGCCTTTAAATCAAGAGGTATAGAATTCATGTACTTGATAACCACAATCCAGGGGTGGAAAAAGGTCCTACAACTGGGTGCTTAGAAATTTCTTTTGAGGCTTCTTCAGTTGCTTCTATATGACAAAGTTTGTAGGCTCAAGATAATTTAAACTTTTATAAATACTAACCATAATTATTCTAAAATCAGCTACTGTTCATTTGTTAAAAATCACATCAATGGTGCAACTAGACTTAGTTCAGCAGCAATCTACTCTCCTTTGTTTTTCTTGTATTTGTCTTACTAAGTAGGTAGGGTTTGTTTCATATTTAGTCAGGTTCTATCTTATAATTCTTGATTATTTATATTGTTTAAACTTGCTTTAGGTTTAATGATGATAAGCTTACCAACAATAATGATGATTATAACAAAAAACATATCACTCATGTGCCAAGTTCCAAATTTTATAGATATGTTAAATTTCTTAAACAAAATATCTAAAACATTTTTGTTTAGATATTCTTTATTAGAAATAGAGACAGAATTTGCCTTTTGCCCCTGAATATGGTTCTTTTTCCAAAGAACAATTAAATAGTGCTTGTACTCCTTACTATCAGCCAATCTTGATCTTTTGCTCTTAGAAACCAAAGGTATCTCAGATTTATTCTAAGCCAAACATGACTTTGGTTTTAAATCCCTCACTAAGAGTCATTTTTTTCTAAAATGATATCTTTAAAGTGAAAGCTATAAAAAATTACGCTGGGCATGGTGGCGCACGCTTGTAATCCCAGTACTTTGGGAGGCAGAGACCAGAGGATCCGAGTTCGCGGCCAGCCTCAGCGCTCTCTCTCTCTCTCTCTCTCTTTCTCCCCCTGTCTCTCTCTCTCTCTGTCTACTTAGTGAGGCCCTCCGCAACTTCGTGAGACCCGGTTTCAAAATAAAGTATAAAAAATAGGGCCGGGGGTGTAGCGCAGAGGTAGAACGCCCCTGGGTTCAATCCCCGGAACCGCAAAAAAAAAAAAAAACAAAGTAAAAAGTGAAAGCTATAAAAATTATCTACTAATTTTTTACTCATACCAACTATTTGAAACATGTAGATTGTATTCCTATTTTATATATAGCTAATAGACCAGAGATTTAAATTCATAACTCCGACTCTACAGCAGCCAAGAAGCTGTAAGGTGCATAAATTTAACTGAAATATACTTAAACAATACAGAGAAATTTTTTTCATTGAAAAATATCAGTTTCAGGAAAAGTTGTGATTATGTATCTGGCTCCATTTTTTGAGATTTGCATAGTTTCATCTTAGTCTACTTTATCTCATACTGGAATTCTCTTATAGTAGCAAAATGGCTGTAGCAATTCCAGACTTCATATATGCATACCACATAATCCAGAATGAAAGAAAACTCCTTTTACTCTATTCAGGAGCTAAAAATCCTAGACTTCACTCTCAAGCGCCACTGTAAGACAGCACATGCCACTGAACCCATAACAGATGTCTGGGATTAGGAAGGTGGCTTATTCTCCACAGACTGCTCTGGGGAGCTCCCCACGGACCCACACCTAGAGCCAATTCTGTCAAAATTCTGTAATTGTGGCACACTAGAGGGAAGATAGGATGGATTTAGGAACTAGAACTCATCATGTTTTATTACTCATGTGAAGTATTCTTTGTTTTGATCCATAAATGTTTTGTGAAGATTATTTATTAGTATGTCAGGTGTCTTCATGATTCAACTTCTTTGCTTCCTGGAACAGCCAATCCTTCTTGATTTTATAATTATTTTATATCTCTCTATCATATCTTTGGCTATTTTTGCAGTTTCTTTTGTAAATTATTTTACCCTTCCCATGAATTTGTATATAGTTTATATACTTAAAAAATGTGTTCCAAAATCTTTTAACTTTTAATTAAAAAATATGGTATTTTATTCCCAAAGCATACTTGGCTGTGTGCTATTTTACAAACCACCCTAAAAGTAGGTGACCTAAAACAATGGCCGTTACTTTTATTCATGATTCTCATATCTGCTGGGTGCTCTGTCTTCCCTTGGCTTGCCAGTTTCTTAGTCATATAGAGTCAGCTATAGGTTGAGTAGGTATTTGTGTGTGTGTGTGTGTGTGTGTGTGTGTGTGTGTGTAATAAAGTTGCCACAGACTTAGTGGCTTAAACAAATTTATTATCATAAGTTATGTAAGTTATCATAAGTTAGAAATCCAACAGAGTTCCCACTGAACTAAAATCAAGTTGTCTACAGAGCTGTGTTCTCTTTTGAAGGCCTATGGAGGAATTCACTTCCTTGTGCTTCCAGCTGTTAGATGATTTCTGCATTCTCTGGTCTATGGTTCATTCACTCACCTTCCAAGTTAGCACATTGCTTTAGACTAATATCTTCTGCCTCCCTCTTCATTTTTATGTAGCTTTGTGATAACATTGGGCCCTCCTAAATAATTCTAGTTACTTTCTCTAAATGCTGATCAGCACCCTTTATACTAACTACATCTGCAACATCAATTCCTCTTTGCTCTTTAATGTAACATATTCACAGGTCCTATGCATTAGGACGTTGATGCCTTTGGAGGGTCATGATTCCGAATACCATGCTGATTCTCATATTACCTGGACTCTCCTGATTTAGGATGACTTTTGTTGGAGTAACTGGACCTTTATCTTTATAGTCTTTTAACCATAGAGCAGCAGCAGGCTGGCTCAGGCTTATCACTGAAGTCAGGCTTCCAAGAGAAGTAGCATGCCATCAAGTTCATTGCTTTCTACTAGCTGAAGCAATTAAAAAGGCCAATTCATATGCAAACAGGGAGGAATCAAGATATCCCACTCTAAATAGGGGGAGCTGTAAAATCACATGACAAATGACCTAGAGATTGGAGTGAGGAGATTGGACCTATTTTTAAAAATAAATCTATCATCCTAGGAATACCTAAGGTTCTCTTCTCATTTTGCGATTACTATAATGATTCTTTTTTATTATCTGAAAATTCAAACTCTCGTGTGTTCTCTCACCTTCATATATGTTGTTCTGACTGGCTGGCACCTTTCCTTCTTTCCCTTGTTCATATTACTGAGCAGAATAAAAGTTAATATCTTTATGCTTTGGTTTTGCATGGAGGTGGACCATCAGAAATCCAGAAGACAGTCCAGTTCTATTCCGTTCCATTGCCTCTTCATATATACATATTTGCCAATGGTGATTATGGGGCTATCACTTTTTTTTTTTTTGCGGTACCGGGGATTGAACGCAGGGGCGTTCTACCTCCGCGCTACATCCCCGGCCCTATTTTTTATACTTTATTTTGAAACCGAGTCTCACGAAGTTGCGGAGGGCCTCACTAAGTAGAGAGAGAGAGACAGGGAGAGAGAGAGAGAGAGAGCTGAGGCTGGCCACGAACCCTGATCCTCTGGTCTCTGCCTCCCAAAGTACTGGGATTACAAGGGGCTATCACTTTTTAATGTCTCTTTTCTTGCTTTCTGATCCTAGATGTGGGAAATGTTTGGGGAATTCATATGGGACAATTATGGGATCAAGTGTACTAGCGTGACATACCTAGAACAAAAAGGAATTGCTACAGAAAGGATTTCTCCATCTTTACTAAACAGCTCACTTTAGTAATAGAATTTTGTCCCATAAACACCTAAGGAAAAGAAGAAATATGAACAAAGAGTTTATACTTGACATTGCCAGGTAATGTTTGAAGGTTGCCATGATCTTAGAATCATTTTTATGTTTTTTCTCCCTCATATTCCATACCTAATCATCAATAATTTCTAACTATTCTATACTTAATTAGATATACAATTCAGTGATTTAGCACCCCATTCATTGCCAACACCTTGATCCAAACTATCATTATTTCATAATTATGTTACTGAAGTATTCTCCTATTTAATCTCCTTATTTTCCCTCTTGGACCTCTATAGTCTGTTTTCAATATAGTAGCCACTGGGATCTCTAAAATATGTCATATGATGTTACTTCTCTGCTCAGCACTTTCTAATGACTCAACATCTCATTGAGAGTAAAAAATGTAGTCCTAAAAGACCTGAACTCTTTATTTTATTGGTGAATTTTAATCATATGTCGTGATGAAATTCAGAGTGATAGAGATATACAATGCACATAGCACTCTGTGAGCCTCTCCCCTGTTGCCCACTCCCACCCCACTCCCTCTCCCTCCTCATGCAAGGCATTGAGATTGGAATTGATAAAGTTGTATATGTACATCATGTCTATTGAAGTGTTTCCTTCGTCAAGTCTTCCACCCCCCACACACCTCCCTCCCTTAGACTCCCTCTGTCACTCCACTAGGGTTTCTACACCTTTGTCTAGAGTCCCTCCTGTAGCCCACATAGCTTCCACATATGAGGAAAAACATCCGACCTTTCACTTTTTGTGACTGCAAACTATACTACAGAGCCATAGTAATAAAAACAGCATAGTGTTAACACAAAAACAGACACATAAACCAATGGAACAAAATAGAAAATTCAGAAACAAATCCACATACTTACAGTGAATTGATTTTTGACAAAGGGGCCAAAAGTGTATGCTGGAAAAAAGATAGCCTTTTCAACAAATGGTGTTGACAAAACTGGTTATGCCTTTGTAGAAAAATGGAAATAAATCCCACCTCTCACCCTGCATGAGAGTCAACTCAAGATGGATCAAAGACCTGGAATTTAAACCAGAGACATTTCAATTACTAGAAGACGAGGACCTGGACTTTTATCACTTCTTCAGCAGACCTCACCTCCAATACCTCTCACTCACTTGCTTTACCAGGTGCACTTGCCTTTTTGGTACTTATTGAACTCTGTTTAATGTTCCAGTCTGAGGACTTTCAAACTTGCTTTTTCTTTGCTTAGAACCATCTTTCTTAAAATATCCATGTTTGCTTGGTGTGCTGGCACACACCTGTAATTTTAGTACTTGGTCAGTCTGAGACAGTAGGATCACAGGTTCAGTGCCAGTCTCAGTGACTTTGTGAGACCCTGTTTCCAAATTAAAAAATAATAAAATAGGGCTGGGGGTATAGCTTGAAGGTAGAACACCCTGGGTTCAATCCCCAGCAATACACAACAAAACAAAATAAAACATCCATATTTCTTTCTATATTTGTATCATGAATACCTTTAGCCAAAATCTCTTTTCAAAAACGTTTCTTGATCATCCTATGTGCTCATGTGTATACATACGTGCACACACACACACACACACACACACACACACACACAACCTCTCTTCTCCTAGCCTTTACGATCCCACATATCAGTATTGTATTTTTCCCCACAGCACATATAACCTTCTAACACTATAGAATTTACTTAGTTTGCATACGTCAGGAATTTTAGTATAATTTGGTTACCTAAGTATTCAAATGCCAAGAAACATGGCAGCACATAAAGTACTTAACAATTATTTAGAAAGAATTAGTGAATGAATGGTATTATTGAAAAATGTTTTTTTACAAATACATATTCTTTAATTCCAAGATATGTTTCAAGATGCTGTTTCATCAAACAACATATATATATTTTCCTAGTTCTTAAATCATTTGTTGAGATCACACTGAAAGATATTATTACATACTCTGATAGCATAGGACCATTCATGGGATACACCCATGGAAAAATGCAGTATCTAACCAAATTTAAATATGAAATTCTTTTTAAATGATTTTATTTTATTAATAAAAATTGAGTTCCTTTAAATACTAATGACAATTTTCTTCTGACTCTTCTATAACCCCAAAGCAACTTTATTTTCCAGAAAAAATTGTCTAAATTTTGTCAACATTCCCCCTTAGTTATAATTTGTACATTTTAAATGGTCTTGATTAATTTTCTCATAAAGTGCTTTAAAATATAATTCATCATGGTACTTTATTCAATCATACCATTAAAGTATTTCATAAATTATTACATCAAAATCAATTCTAGAAAAAACTATCACAGCATTTGGTTTTTCATTTCTTTGTAAGATTGTGTAAATTATTATCTATTTAGGTTAGGTTAGGTTAATTGAGTGCTTTAAAATAAAAGCGCCTTCTTTTTCTTTGTATTGCTTTATCATTTCCTCAAGGCAGATTTCACATATCTTTTTTATCTTTCTTAATTTCTTGGTATGCCAGTCATTTTAAATTGGTTCTTAACAAAAAATAATGTGTGGAAAATAGTCAACATATGGGATAGTTGATGAGTTTTGAAAATTATTAGTAATAAATTGAGTTACAATCAGTGCATATTTGCAGAACTTCTACTGTACAGTTATAAGAGGTTATACTTTAGTATATGTTTGGTGTTTCATATATTTCATGATACTCTGCTACTAATATTTTTATTATAATAATGGGTGAAAGACAAAGCTTTATGAGGTCTCTAGGTAAAGCTACATTTTAGCTCATTGTAGCTTTAGTGGGTGTGTTAGGTATTTTAATTTTTTAGTACAGCCAAAACAGATAAAATAATAAATAGATAATCTGTTCAAACTTACTTGTTGAAACAGAAATTTATAGAGGAATTTTAAGGGTCAGTACACATTTACACCAATTTCTAAATTGCTTTGCTGTATACATTAAAGACACTTGACTTTAACGTTTTTATTCTTTCCCAATCTCAGGATCTCTGACTCATAACCACTTATTGGCTGGCAAGTGTTATATCCAAAAATAATTTAGCTCTTCACAAGAGAAATATTTTTGTGCAAAATAAATAATAGGTGACAAGAGAAAAGTTCCATAATTATTTGCATATGATTCATTATATACACAGTGGTGGTTTTAAAATACTGGAATGGATTTATATTTAAATGAAGTTAGAGGAAAATGAAGTACTTGTCAAAGGCTACACAATCATTGAAAGGACCAATACAGCAATACAGGTGTCTGTACAGAGCACTACTCAGTGCTCTTTGCATTTTACTTTGTTGATTTCCTTGGAATTCTTCTCCTATAATTATGTAATAGTGATTTAAAGATTCCTGTTATTCTAAAGAACCTTTTAAAATGGCAGTCATATTTTCCATAACTTTTATAAAATAGTTTTCCAAAAACTCATGTCTGTGATGTTTTAAGTAATTAAATTCAGTTTAGGCAAAATGATTTATTTCATGTATATCACTGATTTCATCTTGTGGATGTCACTATTAAATGCCCAAGTAAAGAGTCATCTGTGTTGGATGGCTTTCAAAATAGAAAGCCACTTGGGTATAGAGTGGATAAACTTCCATCATACAGGAACACATATATTGTAAGTGGCAGAGATAGCCCATCCTCATTAAAAAAGATGTTGTTGCTACTGTTTCAGTATAGATTGATACCTCTTTGTACTACATATTGACCACATGGGAAAATATTTAAAAATATTTTCTTATAGATCACGGCTCAACTACTAAGTGTAATTTCTATATTTTCTAGATTGTATTTATCAATCATGATTTTTTTTTGAAACCTGGGTAGAGTTTTATTCTTTCTTTATTCAGAGATGGGGATTTCTGTTTAAGAATCCTGTTCCCAGAATAAAAACAATAGTTCTTGTAGGGTACAAAAATATACACACAATTTCGTAAGCTCTTTCCATCAAGAGATAGATTCTTTCTTCAACCCTTGATTCTGGAAAGACTTGTGACTTTCTTTGATTTTTTAAAATATTTTTATACTTTTATTGGTACATTATAGTCTCACATCATGATGTTGTTCATAGTGATAGTGACGTATATACACACAACACTTGGTGAGCTTTCCTCTAGTTCTCTCCCTACTCCTCCAGTTCCTCATACAAGATATTGAGATTGGCACTGGTACTCTTACATATGTACATAATGTCAATGAAAGTCATTCCTTCCTAATTCTCCTTCTCCATCCCTTCCCATAGACCACCTCTCCTCTCGCTACATTGGAGTTCCTCCTCCATTATCTAAAGTCCCTCTTGTATCCCGATTACTCCTTAGCTTCTGCATATGAGAGAAAACATGAGTCTTAGTTTTCTGTGATTAGCTAATATCACTTAACACAATATTCTCCAGGTCCATCCATTTTCCTGCAAATGACATAATTTTGTTCTTCTTTATTGCTGAGTAGAATTCCATTGTATGTATATCCCATAAATTTGTAATCCATTCATCTGTTTATAGACACTTAGGTTGGTTCCATGATTTGGCTATTGTGAATTGTGCTGCTATAAACATGGATATGCATATATTACTATAATATTCTGATTGCGGTACCCTTGGAAAAATACCCAAGAGTGGTATATCTGGATCTTATGCAGAAGCACTGTGTAAACTCTGTTGCCAAATCACCTTAAAGTCTGCAGCTTCCTTGCCAGTCCTTTTGGAATCTTGAGACCACCAGACCCTGAGGAAGCAAGTGTAGACTCATTGAGGATACTAGAACACCTGGAGGGAGAGCTGCAGCCTCCCCAGCAGAAACCCCAGACTTGAATAAGGCTATGTGAACAAGCCCAGTCTCTAGCTACCCTGCTAGATGAATGCAGTCTTGTGAATTAATTCAGTCAAGTCCAGCAGGAGAGCCACCCGGCCAATGCTTGGAATTGTAGAAATAATAAATCATTGTTGTTCTAAATCATCAACCTTGGAGGCAGTGTCTTTATAGCAATTAGTCAATAATGAATAGCCAGCATTTTGATGCAGATGAAAAATACCTAGCAGTGCTCTGAGCATAAAGTGAAGATTAATATTATTTTTTAATTTTTGGTCTACTAAGGTGAAACTGACATAACCAAAATATAAATCATTTACAGATAACTAGTAAGTAAAAAGAATCAGTATTTAAACTCAGGGAATTTTGCTGATGAATATGTGTGCATGTGCTTATGCATTTATCTGTTTGCCTATAATCTGTCTACCTATCTCTCTATAAATTTCTGTGTCTATTTCTTGATTTCTCCATTTCTCAAGACATGTTTGGCTTGATTAACTGCATAATTATTCAATAACAATTACATTCTGTCACTGTATCTCTGAAGACCTGACCTGAGTTTCTTTTATTATTATATTTCTTTATTGGCCTTTATTCTCATTTTGTTTCTTTTTTATATTTCACTATATTTTATGTCTATATTTTAAAGCTAAAGAAACTATCTCAGTGAATAAACATGTTTTTAAATGTGCCCCATTTCTTAGCTCTTCACGAAGTTTTGCTCTCCTCTTAAAGTATGCCATTTTATATTTGAGGTTACCAGTTTATAGCTTTAGAGGCTAGATAGTTTGATTAATAGCCTTTATATCCTGTGTCCTCTCTAAATTTTCTCTTTTGTGAAATGTGTTAATGAAATATTTCTGTGAAACATATAGTAAAATATATGCTTTTAAAACAGTGCAACGTAATGGTAAGGAAGTAATTTTAATCTGTAATATGTTCAGTAAATCTGTGTATCAAAAATATGTTAGTGAGAGCAATTTAGTAGGCTTATTGAAGAATGGCCATATACATTTACATTTATAGTGATATAAATTTTATTTATTTTAATGATTAATAGTGACACACTTTTAATACTTATGAATAAACTACATAAAAACCCAAGAACAACAAAATTATATGGCCAAATAGCAATATAATATTAAATCACAAATAGTCACTGGATTTGTTCTTTACTTAAATTATTTATACTTAAATTATTTACCACATTCATAGTTTTGAGGCTTAAGTTTATTTAGTCTTGGTGGCTAGATATTGATTTCCAATACATCTCTGTTTACTAATTGTTGGTTTGTTGCTAGATGGGGAAAGAAAGCTAAAAATGTTTAAATTCAGTGATATGGTATATTATTGTGGAAATATGTGTAAGTTAAGTGAAAGCATAGTGATTGTGTGGAAATTCATTGTAAATATTTATATTTTTCCAGTGCTTATGGATATTCATCATATATATAGTCTATGACATGCATAGAAAATTGGTGATTTCTCACATTATAATTTTTGTGAAGTAGTTAAATGTGAAATCTGAAAGAAAATCTGAAAAATACTATTGGCAATAAAAATTAATGCATTATAACCTAAATCTCAATCTCCCTCTTTTCTCCTCAAATGAGCACATACACACACACACACACACACACACACACACACACACACACACATAGTGTACTAACATGGATGTGCACATGCACGCACATTTTTTCTATTATTTTTCTATTATTACAGGTAATAACAAAAACACATTTAGTTTAAGTAAATTCCAAATATCAGATAAATACAAATTAAAGTTACTATAAACACCTAGAAGTTACTCATTTTTACCTATCTACTGATTTGGGAATACAATGAGGAATATTACATTTTGTTTCATTGCCTCCACAGTGCATAAAATATTTAAATACACTTTTGTCATTTATCTACATTCTATGGCTATTGGCCTTGAAAAGTCATTACTTATAACTAATAGTCTCTGAGGATTTAGTATATTTCAGGCATAGGACTAGGTAATTTACATTCAGTTCTCATTTACTTTTCTGGTACACCTATGTTACGTTTTCATTTAAAGCTAAGAAAATTAAAGCACAAGAAAACTAAGTAATTTTTCAATACTGTAGTTAATGGTAAAGCTGAGATTCAAATCGTATCTGTCTCCATTAAGACAGTGAAATTCACAGTTAGAAATATTAATATAATATAAACATGCATCTAAAATTTGAGACTACATACTATTAAATTTCAACATAGATTAGCACAGTTCTGTATTCCAAATATATTTAATCTTCCTAAATATATTTCCATCACCAGACTACATATACACACATGTGCATGTATTATTTTAAAATAAAATGTGCTTGTTTTTTGAAGACATTATAATTACAACAGGAATAAAACTGGAAAAAAAGGTCAAGAATACATTATTTTCCAATTTCCTATGTTGAAATTCAAATAATTTTATGTAGAGGGTAGATTATGTCAAAATATGACTTGAGAAGGACTCCTAATTCAAGCTCTACATACAAATCCCTCCACCACCTTACTTTTTGGTGTACTAACCAAGTGCTCTATGTTGGATTAATTGAGTATTTCAGCACCAGCAAATATATTATTCCTTCATCGATTTTTCTTTCACTTTGCTGGTTTTCACATGTACTCTTTGATTTTCTTTATAAAAATTTTTAAGTCTCCAACATCTGCTTCATTGGCTTTAGTGTTTCTCTTATTCCCATTCTAACAAAAAATAAATTGAAAATGCACAGGCAGATAAAATTAGGTTCTCATTTTATTTTTCCTATATAAAATTGTGTAATGGTAAGTAACTTCAATAAGCACTATGCATATCGTTATGCTATATGTGCTCCTATTATAATTTTACATATGTAAGACTTTATAAAAAGACTTGAAGATAATCCTGCCTTAGAATTAAGTATTCTGTATATGTATGTTACAGTTATGACCACTGACCTAGTACCGATATTAGAAGGAATCGCTTTATGTTCAGCTACTCATACATAAGTTCATTGTGAAACTAGTGAAGTAGAAATACTTAAAAATAATATAAGCTGTATAAAAATCTTCAGAAAATAGTGTTTTGTGCATCATATATATTACAACTGAGGAAAAATGGACCAAAACTCTCAAGTTGTTGTTTTGCCTCTCTTTATTTTTCATTATGGAGATAAGATAGTTTATATGTATTAGATCAGAAAATTTGAAGACCATTAGTAAGATGTATTATCTATCTTACATTCTATCTAGAGCCAATTTGAATTAGGAAAACATTATAAGTACTGAACATTTTCATTGTAACCCATGGATATGTATAATACATAACTGACCTCTGTTTAATCTCCAGAGGAAAGAAACAATTCAGACTTCTGCTTTTGTTTTCCTTGCTTACCTGTTTTGCAGGAATTAGAATTTGCCAAGGCAATTGATTCTTAGTCTCCTCAAAAAGAACAGATGTGAAAATTCACATGCATTGTCATTGAATGATACAGGCATATAAAAATAGAAGGACTTTTTAAATAGTAATTTGTAGCATATAATTTAAGAATAAAATATCATATCCAAATTAATAATAATCCATATGTTGCTTTTTTAATTGCATTATTCATGTCATATCCTAAATGGAGCAAAAGAGGGCATAAATATATCTAAGAAGTGAATGGCTAACAAAATAAATGGCTGAACAAATTAATGTGTAGATGATATTTATATTAGATTTATTTCCTTTTACACATTTACTCTATACTAATTTTGAATATCTACTATGAGAAAGGCATTATATGAAGGCAATATTTGAAAAACAGAAATGGAGCATATTCCTGCCTCCAGTAAGTATACACTTGAACAGGAGAAAATATATCTGTATGTGAGTAACTACAAGAGAAAGTTGAAAATGAGAATATTAGAGAAATTAATAAATTAATGTAGATATCAAGAAGAAATACTATTTCTATATGAGAGAATGAAAAGGTCTCACGAAAGAGACAGCATTTGAATAAAGCCATGAATTATAGGTAGAATTTGAATAAGGTAATAAATTATAGGTAGACTTTGGATTTTCTGAGATTGAAGACATATGTTAAGCTGTGGAAATATATGGAGTAAGAGCAGGGAAATAGAATTGTCAAAGGTACATAATAAAGACTTAGAATGGTCTGGTTTCTGCTATAAGTGAGAAAGCAAAACAATATATTTGGAGTGATAAATTGGTGCAAGATTTTAGGAGGTTTTAATATGAGAAGAAAATATTTTTATTTAATTTCTGCATTGGTGAGAGCCCTTAAATATTGTATTATGAAGCTCATTTGTTTGCTATATACCTTTGAAAAGATAAAACAGCTGAAAAAATAATTTGATGTTGAAATATACCTTACAATGGTATTTATGTTGTCATTTGTCACAATATAAAGAACTCCTGCATAAAGGTTACTCTTAAGCAGTCCTCCTTAAAAATAAATATGAATAACATAGATCTTTATGTTATGTTGGCATTTCAAATATCATAGGTCACCTTATATAGAAGATATAGTATAGGTTATAGTATGTACATTTTAAATAATAATTTTACCTGCAAATTTTGATCTAGTAAGTGCTTAGCTATGAGTAGAAAACCACTATGTTAAGCTATGAAACTCTTCATCAGCCAGAAAAAAAATAATGCATGGACTATGTGCCCCTTCCTCCATCCATTCTTATCAGAGAAATGAATGTGGTGTGTTTACTTTTGTTCACAAAGGAAAGCACATGTAGCTTATTAAAATGTCTATTTCTCCTATCTCTAATAATAATATTACTGTATTTCGGAAGTCGACTCTCTGGTTTATCATTTATTTTTGTCTATCCTTTTGTTGCTTATACTGATCTGAATTACACCAAAATGAAACGATAATATTTATAATCTATATTATATTTATTGCTGCAATGAGTATCAAATGAATTCTTAGGGATATGAGTTTCCACTACTGAGCTGTTTAATCAGATTGAAATGAAGAAAATAATGACTTCATGTATATCAACTTGCTTCCATAGCATGAGATGAAAAAAAGAACTTTCATGTTTTACTAATTAACTTTGGGAAAGTGGACAGGTGACATATAACAAATCAACTAATAACAGTCTTGTATTTGTGTTCTCATTTACATGGTTTTTTTTCCTCTCAGAATTTATATTCTTTGATAGAATCATATTTGACTAAAATAATTGTTTTTATGCACCTTTTATGTTGATTAGAATTTTAATTAAACATTTGCAACTTCTATTAATTAATTGGCTTCCTTCAAGCTCTCCTATCATAAATTAAGCAGCATATGAGTTTAGTTAAAATTATAACAGTCCTGTGACACACTAATCAGCATTAACATTTCATCAGTGATTCCAAAATAAAGTGCACGGTTTTCCCTCTTATTGGTCTTTGGCAAATTGGAGAAATTAGAGCAGTTTCCACATCACACTAGAAATATATGGTATCCCATGCTACAATTTCCTTTTCTTCTCCTTTTGTGAGGGGAAAAATTAACAGAATAAAGAAGGGTTCACTAGTAGAACCACAAAAATTGAGGCTGTGAAATTGCTGAAGGCCAAGGCAGTGAAGACCTGCCTCTGCTCTAGAATTTACCTCTGTTGTCATGGTAGAGGTCTCCATTCTTTCCCTGCCAGACTCGTGGAGCACTGCTAGGATGACCACTCTGATGCCCCTGTTTTCAAGAAACTTTGCATATTAGTTATTCATACTGATTCATGGTTCTCCTTTTCAAATTTCCCCCTCCCCTCCGCTTTCCTTTTGGCAATGCCTGATAGCCAGTGAGGTGGGGAAAATAATGTCCTCATGAATGGTTCTAAAATATGATCTTCATTGGAAAAGGAAGGAAAATAATCTTTCCAAAGTCAGTTCATAAAACTAAAGTTGTGTACCTAATACAGCATGTATGTGTAAGAAATGAGTTTGGGATTCTGTTTTTGGCTCTTATAATGGGCATAATGTTTTTCATATCACAATTCTTAAGATTTTTTTTTTTGCAGTACTGGAGATTGAACCCAGGGGCATTCTACTTCTGACCTATTTTTTATCCCAGCCCTATTTTTTATTCTTTATTTTGAAACAGGGCCTTACTAAGTAGCCGAGTCTGGCCGCGAACCCGGATCCTCTGGTCTCAGCCTCCCAAGTACTGGGATTACAAGTGTGCACCACCATGCCCAGCTATTCTTCATATTTTTAGAAAACCTATTGTATGTGTTTAGGACATTTCTGTTTAAATTCAGGTAGAAACAAAATTCAGAAAATTGTTCATCTGTGGGTTCTTTTTTGGATGTGTCTTTTTTTTGTGTGTGGTACTGGGGATTAAACCCAGGGGCATTCTACCTCCGAGCTACACCCCAGCCCCATTTTTATTCTTTATTTGGAAACAGGGTCTCACTAAGTTGTGGAGGGTCTCACTAAGTAGCTGAGGCTGGCCGCAAACCTGGATCCTCTGGTCTCAGCCTCCCAAGTACTGGGATTACAAGCATGTGCCACCCCACCCGGCTCTGGATGTGTCTCTTTTAATGTAATAATATGGCTTCCTCACAGTGTTAAATAAATCTACCTTAATTACTTGAGTTATAAGGAGTTCCCTGTTTCTTATGACAAGTTGCTTCTAGATGGCCAATAATTATGACAGGTATTCTCAAAAGCTAGAGAGAAAAGCTGGCAAGGAATAAGAAAGGGGAAATGGTATGCAGCTGTTTGTGTGAATCGTAGTGAATTAATCTGTGAACTGAAATGTAGGCAGTGTCCCACTAGTAAGGAGGAAGAAAAAAGAACTTTAATGGTCTCAAAATGCATGTTTGTTAGCAAAAGAGGAGAGAGAGAGAGAGAGAGAGAGAGAGAGAGAGTGTGTGTGTGTGAGAGAGAGAGAGAGAGAGAGTGTGTGTGTGTGTGTGTGTGTGTGTGTGTGTGTGTCTAGGTCAGAGGTAAGAAAGAAAGGAGGTCAATTTCGACATCACTGCACTTAGATTAATTTCTGAAAAGCTACTCATAGCTTAGTTCTTCAAAGTGATCAAGAAGGTTTAAAGTTTGCAGTTTTGAATGCACTTCTGCTATAAAGTTCTTGCAGACTTTAATTATGAAACTGAATTTTCACTCTTCTGCTTTTTCAGTTAAGTTATAAGGGACATTTCCCAAAACATGTTGGATTCCTCATCTCTGAAATTTGCTGAGACTTGCCAACTCTTCCCTTGCATTATGATGCAGTTTTGAACATTTACGTTATCAGAGAAAGTCACCTTAATAATGTGTACATTCTAAAGGATGATGAATTTATGGAAATATCTGTGCTTAGAGATCAAAGTTATTTTGCAGAATTTTCACCATCCTTGGCTTTTAATTAAAAGTCCTGAACTGTTTCTTCAGTTAACATTTGTTAGTGTCCAATTATTTTAGTGCATATAAATGTACAATATTTTCCCTTTTGGGCATCATTACATTTTTAATCTCTTTCTTTCTTACTAGTATCATAAACACATTTTTCTTTTCATTGCTTCATTTCTTTTGTAATCAAATGTACAGAATTAAAATATTCTTTTAATATGTCACAACTAAGAAATGCCCAGCAAACGTGTTTAATAAATAGCATCCTGATGACTTCTACTTAAGCCATAGCCCACAACTGCTCTCATCAATAGAACTTAGCTTTTTTCACATCGAGTTACAACTGTATGATGAAAGTTAGCTTGATAGAAATAAAGCAATAATTTGGTTGCCTAATAGCCAAACAAAATCATTATGATCTCTCTCTCTCTCTCTCCCTAACTCTCTCCCTCTGTATACATATAAATTTTAGTTGAAAAATTTCTCAGTTCTCAAAAAATTTTAATCATTTTGGCTATGTTTTCCTATGAAAATACAACATCTTATACACTAGTCTATTTATATAATCTAGATTCTAGAGTGTTTTAGAGTGTGATGGAATTAGGAAAAACCATTTTTTAAATCTAAGCATACTATACATGGTAATCTGAATTTAGATATTATTAATTCAAAAACTTGAATAAGCACTTTTACTCCTATTTGTAGTCATTATGAAAGGACAGCTTTATTGATAAAGAGCTAGTAGAGAATTTAAAATCTTAATATTAATTCTTTTTTACATATTTTGGAAAGACATATGATATAAGCACATTTAAATAATCTAATTACTTAGTGGAATATTTAGTGATTCCTGTGGATTTTCTTTTGTATTTTATATTTACATATAAACTAGCTAAGGGCATATTATCGTTCTTGAATATTTTAATTATGATTTTTAAGTAAGTACAATTTTTCATGTGTATTCATAGAGCAAAATTAGAAAAAAAAATCTAATGAGTACCAAAAATACTGCAAAACTGTGTTCAGTGAACTTACAATAATTTCATGGAAAGCAAAGGGATTTCAAAGGAAAACATTTCTTTTATTCATTACAAGTCAAAATATCATTCTCATTTATTACCACAAACTTTCTTCCCTTAAATCTTTCCTGAAGTATTAAAACCACTGTTTGTGAAGATAAAGATTGAAAGAATTTTCTAGAAAGTTTAACTCAGTAAAAATGGAAAACCTAAGGAAGAAAAATAATGTTGATTAGATTAGCATAATTTTCTTATTTTTGAAGGGAATTTTTTCTTTCTTCCTGTTTAAAAATATTTGTCATTTTACCTGAAATGTATAGATGTTAATTGGTATACAGAATAGTATAAACTGTTTTTAGCTGTGAATCTCTTGAACATTCTAATTTCCTCATAATATCTGTGTAAATTGAAAGATAATCATTCATTTTAATTTCTTGCTTGTATTCAAGCAAAATGGTACATTATTTTCAGATAATGTGTAAACAGTTACACTCTGCTTTTCAATTTGTGAATTCCAATAGCCATGGAATGTTTTTCTTTATTTTGTATTTTAGTTGAGCTAGTGTAATTCTTCACTGGTTCCCTTCTCTCATCTGGGGTGCCAAAATGATACAGGGTGTCTCCTCTTATTGGGTACTTGTCCAGTGGATTTTGACAAATGAAGTCCAAGGACTAATGAAGGGTATATAAATATGAAAGTTTAAGTCCTAGAAAGATAGAAAAAAATATCTCTCCCTTCTCAAGGGGGAGGGTTCCCAAAAGAGAGTAACCATTGAAGTTCATGGGAGGTGAGCTTTTGTACCTTACTGAGGTTTTCCATCTGCTCTTCTATGATTGGTCAGAACTGTGTCTTGGGGACCCAATGTCTTTTGACTAGTTTCAATCCTTAATTTGAATCGTTATCTCATGGGCTGGGGGGCTCTAATCTCCAAGCACCACTTGTATGCTCACCTCCTTCCATCCTTGTTTACACAGGTTGTCCTCAGAATGCAGCCCACAGAAAGGACTGAAGTTTTGTTTTTATTTCCATAGTCCTTGCATGGTCATTGTTGCCCTTACATCTTATTAATCTTCCTTGTTTTTGTTCTTTATACAAATGGCCTCTTTTAACCCTTCGTGTTCCCAGGTCCTCTGGTGTGGCTCACTAGTTAATAAATTGTTTAAAACAGTAATCGGTATCTATCAGAAGTTTATTTGGAACATCAATCTCTTCCCTCCCTTTTGCCAAAATTTGCATACAATTTAAAAACACTACAGAATAAGTAGTTTTACATACCTCAGCACTGAAAACAAAAGTTATGTATGAACTAATTTCATACTCTGAGAATAGACATGTTAATCTGTTTCATATTTATCATAAAAGTTAAATATCTCATGTAGAAAAATATGCATCAAGCTCTATTTGTTTAAAGAATTCTACAGAAATTGGTTATAAATTTTAACCCCTGTCACACTAAATGTCAATCACTGAACTGATTAAAAATAACATACCACTAAATTATACAGGCACAATAAAAACATCCTGAATGAAACCTAAAAAATACAGGAAATTTTTCAATGGGATTATTTTTTTTTCACTGTAGTTCACTCTCTTAATGATTCTAAATATTTTAATGGATAGATTTTCTCACCTATTCAAACCTCACTGTCACACATGCAATAATTTTAAAGAAATGAAACATAAGCTTTAACGAACAAAATCATACAACTGTGTTGACAATTTAAAGGAAAAAAATGGTAATAATTAAACTAGAAGATAAACAGAAACTCCTGGCAACAGGCAGTCACCTGCACAGGCTGTCATATCCTCCTAGAAATTCTCACTGACTCCTCCCATTCCCTGTCACATTCTTCTTTCCTCTTGAATGTCTGACATAGTTTTCTTTTTTATTTTTTGTTTGATTTTTTTATTTTGTTTTTTGTTTGGTACTGGAATTTGAAGCTAGGGGATGCTACCTCTGAGCTACAACTCTATCCCTTTTTACTTTGAAACAGGGTCTTGCTGAATTGCTGAGGGTCTGGCTAAGTTTCCGAGGCTGGCCTTGAACCTGTGATTCTCCTGTCTGTACAGGGATTGCAGATGTATGCCATCACACCTGGCTGACATAGCTTATTTATATGTATATAAATACCTGACCATAATGTAAGATCTATTTGGCTTATTCCAGGAATCCTGCCATGTCTTTACTATTACATAGAATTTTTTTAATCTAGTGTTAACAACTTCTGATTGTAGTTAGGAAAAATTGCCAGAACATTAATACTTTTGATAAAAATAGTTTTGGCATACTCAGGAACACATTCAATTATTGTATTGTTGTTTGTGTCTTACCTATGAGTTAAGTTGTTATAAAAGTATAATTCAAGCCTTAGAATGTTATAGTTAGGTACCATAACCATGTTTCTTTAGTCAACATTTTATATACTTTTGAATCTACACATCTAGAACCTGCTATCATTAATGTCTAGAAAAAAGGAATATGTTTATTTTGGTATATATTTTAGTATATAACTTGTGATTATAATGTACTTGAATGGCATTTTTAAGAATTTTGTTTAAAATTATTTAAGGTATCTTTTCTAGAAATGAAATTGACAATTTAAAGATAGATTGAAAATATCATAGAAATGAATATGGTTTCTCCCTTTTTCTCCTTCAATTGTTTATTTTCTTAACTAAAAAATACAAAGTTAGTATTGTCTTTTGGGCTGTCAATGTATGTGATACAGTATATCTCACAGAAAGCAACTACTTCTACAAAAGTGATTGAAGCCATCTGTTCTGTTAGACAGGCTTTATCATGTAACAATGGGCAGTCTGAACAGACTCTAGGGCGCTTTGTAAGTCTTTGAAGTATCATTAGAAGGTCTGCAGTGAAGAATAAGGTTTCAGTGTTCATGCTCCAGGCATTAGTCAAAATGGGAAAGTCACTTCCTCTCAACCATGAATATGCTTTGGAGATTGTATAAAGTTGTACTTAAAGAGGCAAAGCACTACTCATGTTTCAATTTCAAGACAGAGGATAGAGAAGGATAAAGCAATTTTGAATTTTTACTGATGAATTAACTGCCACAATTATTTTGAGTTTCTTTAGGAATATTACATTTTTCTGAAGTTAGAATATGAATAAATTTATCATTTGAGGGATCAAATGGGGAAATCAATATGTAGGTGACTTCATTCTGTCAGGAAAAATGGACTGATTTGCTATCATGCCATTTTCATTTTTCAGTCCAAACATTGTACCAGTATTTTAATTATCTATAAATGTAATGATTTGATATGATTAATACTTGGAAGGAGAAAAAGATGTTTATAGTACTTTGCCTGATCACATGTTGATTGCCTTTCTCCTTTGAGTGTGCAACTGAATCAAGTGGCTATCAGATTTTACGCTGGTCTAGATATCTGTCCCTCCATGTAATGGCCATGAGTGGTTTATACATGTGGAATACTGACATATGGTTCTAGGCCCACTGGACATTAAAATATGGAGAAATATATGTTCTTACTGTTTCAATTATAATTTTTTCCAGACTTGCTTTTTATTTTATTTTATTTTATTTTTATTGGCACATTGTAATCATACATCTTGGGCACATTGTAATCATACATCTTGATGGGTTTCATGGTGGTAGCAGTATACATGCACATATCAGTCAATTAGCCCTCTCCCAATACCCACCCCATTCCCTCCCCTTTCCCTTCTTCTCATGCTCAGCATAGTAGTTGACTGATAAAATTGTGTATGTGCATCCTATGCATTAGGGTGTTTCCCTCTTCCTGCCTCCCATCTCCCTGAGTTAGATTGCCTTCTTTACTCATCTAATTTTTTTAATAATGAAGCAATTAAAAAACAAAAGTATACATTTAATGATTCACATTCTTACCAATACACTGGAACATGGAAATCTTTCCACTCAGCTTAAATCTGCCTTCTCTTTCTTTACATCTTGTTTTTTTTTTAATTTTAAAGACTTATTTATGTTTATAACTGTGTTAGTTTTCTAGAGCTGACATAACAATGAATGGCAAACTGAAGAGGTTTATTGTCTGATGATTCTGAAGGCAAGAAATCCCAAATCAAGATATTGACAGGGCCATGCTTTCTCCAGTCTTCTCTCCCAGCTTCCAGTTGTTCTGTGGCCTGTGACAAGGAACCCCAGGCTTCACAGTTATTTCCCCTGTGTGGTTATCTTTGTGTCCAGATTTCTCTTTTATATAAGGGTAGTCATATCAGATTAGGTCTCACTATCATAATCTCATCTTAAAGAATCTAATTATCATCTTAAAGAATCTCATCGCAAAGAATCTAATTCCAAATAGTCTCATTCACAGGTACTGAGGATTTTGACAATGACTTCTTTTGAGAAGACACAATTCAACCCATATCTATTTATCAACTTTAATATATAGTTGCTATGTGATTCTACCATTCTTGCACTGAACAACTTGATGATGTCAACTCTTTTTTTCAATTGCAAACTATCTTTGTATACATAGTACCTTCTGCTCATTTTCCAGAGATAGGTTAGGCCAGATATATAGAATTAAATTTTTTCTATGACAGCAATTGTCAACTTTTCTACCAAAGTTTCCAATGTGTACTCTCAAAAATGTAAATCAAGCCGGGCATGGTGGCGCATGCTTGTAATCCCAGTACTTTGGGAGGTGGAGACCGGAGGATCCAGGTTTGCGGCCAGCCTCAGCTCGCGCATGCGCGAGCCTTCTCTCTCTCTCCCTCCCTGTCTCTGTCTGTCTCTCTGTCTGTCTGTCTCTCTCTCTCCTTAGTGAGGCCCTCGGCAACTTCGTGAGACCCGGTTTCACGGGTATAAAAAATAGGGCCGGGGGTGTAGCGCGGAGGTAGAACGCCCCTGCGTTCAATCCCCGGTACCGCAAAAAAAAAAGAAAAATGTAAATCAATGCAAAAGATACTTTCTTGAAATGCTTATTGATATTTGGCTTCATCAAATTTTTAAATTTGGGGTGTTAAATGTATCTCATTTGGTTTTTATTTGCATTTTCCTGATTCTTCAAAAAAGTTTTAAAAATTTAGATATTATTTTGTGCATTTGAATTTATTCTATTGCTGCCTAGTCATTTTTAAAACAATGTTTTATATGACAGTATTTTCTTTATTTATATTCACTTGATAATTTTATTATTTTAGCAAATGCAAAAAATGTTTAATAACCTATGGGTTTAACAAATTTATTATACATTATTTTTCATTTTAACATATTCAAAGGTACAACTCCATTCTGTATTATTTTTATATATGTCAATGTAAAAAACATTTTTTAAAAGTATGCTATAAAGATGTTCTCATATTCTGAATTAAAATTACTATTATTATTTTTTGGGTACTAGGGATTGAACCCAAGGGCATTCTGCCTCTGAGCTATACCCCAGCCCTATTTTATTTTTATTTTACTTTATTTTTATTTTGAAACAGGATCTCACTAGGTTGATGACAGTCTTGCTACTTGCTGAGACTGTTCTTGAACCTGCAATCCTCTTATCTCAGCCTCCCAAGTAATGGGATAACAGGCATGTACTACCACCATACCTGGCTCTAAAATTAATATTTGAATTCTCACATAAAACTCTTTAATTCATCCATAATTTATTTTTATGTTATGATGTTTATATGTAATTTATTTTATGTGTTTAATATAAGTAATTTTCTTTTTTAGTGGCATTTGTTAAATAAATTATCATTTCCTTCTGAATTTTATTGAAACCTCTGTAATACATAAGTCACTCATTCATATTTGGCTCTTTTCCTAGATTCTCCATTATTTGCTTATTTATGATATTTAGGATAATTAAATGTAATAATAATGATAATTGCATATGTCACTGATTTTTTGTACTGCTATCTTTTTTATTTATTTATTTTTTGGTGAGGATTGTGGCTATTCTTTTGAAATAGATGATAATTTTTATCCCTATTTTTATACTTTTGGTTTTCCTGTAGAGCAGTTTGTAAACTGTAGTTTATTTGTAGACCATCTTACTTTCTTCTCTGGTGTCCCATAAATTTTTCTTGTCTTTTTGGTCTGTACATAAATTAATTTGTACATAAATTGATATTTTCTTTTGTATTTCTTAGAACACATTATGATTCTTGCCGGGCATGGTGACGCACGCTTGTAATCCCAGTACTTTGGGAGCTGGAGACCGGAGTATCCAGGTTCGCGGCCAGCCTCAGCTCTCTCTCTCTCTCTCTCTCTCTCCCTGTTTCTCTCTCTCTCTCTCTCCTTAGTGAGGCCCTCCGCAACTTTGTGAGACCTGGTTTCAAAATAAAGTATAAAAAAATAGGGCCGGGGGCGTAGCGCGGAGGTAGAACAGCCCTGCGTTCAATCCCCGGTACCGCAAAAAAAAAAAAAAGAACACATTATGATTCTTGACTATGAGTGTATATCTTTTTCACTTTTTTTGGGAATTGAACACTGTTGTTCCTTCAAATCTTGTCTTTTACTGATTCTTCTCCCTTCTTTTGGAAACTTTATTAAATAGATCTTGCTTTTTTTCTCATTGTATATCTTATGTCTCTTCTTTCTTAGGAGGTCATTTAAAATATTTGTCATTTTTGTTGTAATTTCTTCAGTTTTATCTTCTAGGTTTTTCTTTGCTGGTCTTTTCTTTGTCAGACAGGCTAAACGTATTCAAGTAATACCAGAGACTACCAGTTATTTTTAGTTCACTTCTTGTCCAGTCTGTGTACTTTTCTAAGTTAATTGGGCCATCTGCAGCCAATAAATAAATAAATAAACAGCTGTGTGAGCCATTGTGAAAGAAAATAAAAATAAAAAGCAAGTTACATCCAATCAACAATGGCACAGAGTAAACATTTCCATTCCAAAAGGGAGGAATAGGGCCATAGGAAGAAGAAATAGGACCAAAGCAGGATCAAAATCCAGCAGGGCAAGCATTTGATCCTGCATCTCCTCTTCTGGGTACATGGTGTTAAGACAAGACCTCCAAGGAACCTTGGCAGCCCCACCACTGGGGAATCGCTGATTGCAACAGCATTCAGGCTCTTCTAGTCTGTCTCCATGGCTCAGAGCTTACAGCCTTTCTTCCTGGTTGGCATTTCTAAATCACCAGGGTTTTTCTTGAAACCTTGGCTTCACCCTCCCAGCTTCACAATTTGCCCTATTTGGGTCTGCTTCCAGGGATTCTGACCCTGCCATATGTTGCTTGGCTACCCAGGCCTTCCTTCCTTTAAAATCTGGGGAGAAGCCTCCATGACCCCTTTTTTTTCCAGCAAAGCCAGCATTACATGAGCATGGAGATTGAGCACCAGCAAGAAGACCCTCTTCAATCACTGCTGCTGGGCCCCTTTCAATCAATGCTGCTGGGTTGTTTTTAATCACACTGCCTCTGGACCTGCCTTAATCCTGGCCACCACTGAGTTTGTCTCAATCCTGGCTGTCCTTGGGCCTTTCTCTATCCTAGCTGCAGCTCTGCAGCTCTGCAGCTGGTCTTTTTTTTTTCCCACAATGAGTATCTATTTGATGTTAACATACATGCACTCAGCTGTTAGTGTCCCCCCACCTCCCCCCATCTGTATGAAGTACCGAGAATGATGTTGGTATGTTTTCAAATGTACATACTGTTTATGATAGTAATTCCACTGATTTGCTTCTTTCTTGCCCTTCCCTTCCTTTGTACCACTTCCCTTGCCCCACTGAGGGTTCTCCATTATCAACTGGAGTCCCTTGTGTGTCCCTACTACTCCTTAGGTTGCATATACTAATGAAAACATGTCCTTTCTTTTTTTGTGATTGACTGATCTTGCTTAACGTAATGTTCTCCAGATTCTTCCATTTTCTTGCAAATGATGTTATTTTGTTCTTCTCTATTGCTGAGTAGAATTCCATTGTGTGTATTTCCCACAATTTTGTAATCCACTCATCTGTTGATGGATACCTAGGTTGGTTCGATAATTTGGCCACTGTGAATTGTGCTGCTATGAACATGGGTATGCATATATTACTGTAGTTTTCTGGTTTCAATCCCTTTGGTATGATACCCAGTAGTGGTATAGCCGGATTATATGGTGGGTCCATTCCCAGTTTTCTGAGGAATCTCCACACTGATCTCCATAGTGGTTGAAGTAGTTTGCAATCCCACCAACAGTGTAGAAGAGTCCCAGTTTCCCCACATCCTCGCCAACATTTGTTGTTGTTTGACTTCTTAATGATTGTCATTCTAACTGGGGTTAGATGAAATCTTAGAGTAGTTTGTTTTGTATCTCCCTGATTGCTAATGATGTTGAACATTTTTTCATGTATCTATTGGCCATTTGAATCTCTACTTTCATGAGGTGTCTATTCATATCAGTTGCCCGCTTCTTGATCGGATTATTTGTTTTCTTAGTGTAAAGCCTTTTAAGTTCTTTGTATATCGTAGATATTAGACCTCTGTCAGAGGGATAGCTTGTAAAGATCTTCTCCCATTCTGTAGGCTTTCTCTTTAGGCTCTTGATGGTTTCCTTTGATGAGCAGAAGCTTTGTAGTTTAATGCTATCCCACTTATTAATTCTTGTTTTAATTTCCTGTGCTTTGGAGGTCTTGTTGAGGAAGTTTCTACCTGTGCCTATATGTTGGAGTGTTGAACGTATGCCTTCTTCTAATTTCTAATAATTTCACAGACTCTGGTCTAACTTCCAGGTCTTTAATCTATCTCGAGTTGAATTCTTTGCAGGGTGAGAGGTAAGGATTTAGTTCCATTTTTATACAGGTAAATAACCAGTTTTCCCAGCACCATTTGTTGAAAAGACTGTCCTTTCTCCAACATATGTGTTTAGCACCTTTGTCAAAATAAGTTTGTGAACTTGTTTCTGTATCTTCTATTCTGTTCCACTGGTCTATGTGTCTGTTTTTGTGCCAATACCATGCTGTTTTTATTACTATAGGTCTGTAGCAGATGATATGAACCTTTTTTTTGGGGGGGGGTACTGGAATCCTGGCCATAGCTAGGCCTTTTTCAATCATAGCCACCAAGGCTGGGCCCTTATTTCCATGCTTCCAAAATTGGGCTTGAACTGCCTCTACCACATGAACACATGACCACATTCCTTTCTTTGTTCCTGTGCAAAACATTCATCCTCCCTGCAGCCAACTTACTTACCTTCTTTTTTTTTTTTTCTTGTGTTACTGGAGATTGAACTCAGTGTCATTATGCATTATTCACCTTACTTTCTTTCACAGCACCATCTCTCTGGACACCAGCTTTACACATACCTTTCTTGCCAAACTGTAAATATAAAGTCCTTCTGCTTTGCTTTATGCTTCCAAAATTCAATGTACAATTGGCTGAATGCAGACATCAATATCGACAACAGTTTGAATACTTTACTGTTCTGAAATTTCTTCTGCCAGTTTAATAAGTCTGTCGTCTTTAAATTCATCCTCACACAACGTTTCAGGACATGGGCAATATGTGGATAAGTTCTTTGTCAGAAGGTAACATGTGTGGCCTCTACTACATTTTTCTATGGATTCCTCTTTGACCTCCAAAATCTCCTGAGTACAATCTCTACCCTTCACCTTTCTTTCTGCATTCAGACCCTTCTAAATTCCTCTTACAAACCAGTTCCAAAGACTCACAAAACAAATGGTCAGACTTAGACTCACATAACAAATGGTCAAAACAAAATATCAGACTTCTCTGATACCAATTTCTGTCTTGGTCAGCACTCTTACTGCTATAATCCAAGACAACTGACCACACAATTTAGAGGAAAGATTTGTTTACTCACAGTTTTTTGGAGATCTTGGGTTCAATCCATGTGAGGCCAGGGTCTACAGAGCTCCGGGCATGTCTGTGGGATTTATCTACTGATGAGATTACAGTCCTCATGACTTAGTTATATCAACTCAGAAACTTAATACATAAGCTCTTCAGGGGACATTCTGTATCTAACCATGACAATTTGTCTTGGCAAATAATGCATTTTGAATCTATCTTTTTTATTTAAGGTTTTCTAAGTGATTGCATTGACTTTGTGGATCACTTTAGGTAATATGGACATTTTAACCATATTGTTTCTTTAAATCCATGAACTCAGAATATCTTTCCATTTTTTGGTTCCCTCTTTAATTTATTTCATAAATGACTTATAGGACTTACAGTTTTTATTGTAGAGATCTTTCAACTCTTTGGTTGAAATTATTCCTAGGTATTTTATTTATTGATTGATTCATAGTTATTATAAATGGGATTCTTTTCCTGATTTCTATTTCAAATAAATCACTACTGGAAAATAGCAATGTTACTGATTTTTGTGTATTGATTTTGTATTTTACAACTTAGTTAAATTTATTTACTAGTTCTACGATTGTTTTAGTAGAATCTTTGGGGTCTTTTTACAAGTAAGATCATGTAATTTGCAAATGAAAACAGTTTGACTTCTTTTTCAATTCAGATATCTTTTGTTTCTTTTGCTCTGGTTAGAACTCCCTATGCTATGTTAAAATGTTAAACATATTTCCCACTACATTCCACCCCACACCTAGTGCATGCATGTTTGTATCACTTTGAATCTCACTATGATGTATAATTACAGTATACCAATAAAAGTATATAAAATACTGAAAGCAGGCATTCTTGTCTTCTTCCAGATCTTAGAAAGAAAACTTTTAGCTTTTCTCCATTCAGTACAAAGTTGGCTCTTTGTTTTTTATACATGGACTTTATTATATTAGTGTATATTGTTCCTGTACCTAATTTGTTCAATATTTTTATGATGAAAGATGTTAACTTTTATCAAATGCCTTTTCTGCATCTATTGAGATGGTCATGTGACTTTTGTATTTATTCTGTTAATGTGGCATATAACATTTATTGCCTTGTCTATGTTGAACTATTCTTGCATCCATTGGATGAATCTTAGTGATCATTTTTTAATAATCTTTTTAATGTGCTGTTGGATTCATTTTACTAATATTTTGACAAGGATTTTTGAATCTGTGTTTATCAAAGATATTGGCCTGTAGCCAGGCGTGGTGGCGCACGCTTGTAATCCCAGTACTTTGGGAGGCAGAGACCGGAGGATCTGGGTTCGCGGCCAACATCAGCTCTCTCGCTCTCCTCTCTCTCTCTCTCTCTCTCTCTCTCTCTCTTGCTGTCTCTCTCTCTATCTACCTAGTGAGGCCCTCCGCAACTTCGTGAGACTGGGTTTCAAAATAAAGTATAAAAAATAGGGCCGGGGGTGTAGCGCAGAGGTAGAATGCCCCCGGGGTTTAATCCCCGGTACCGAAAAAAAAAATATATTGGCCTGTAGTTTTGTTTTTTATTTTGTACTTTTCTAGATATTGCTGGCCTCATAGAATGTATTTGGAAGAATTGCCTTATCGTCATCATTTTAAAAAAATTAAGAAGTGGGTGTTTAGTCTTTAAATGTTTAGTAGAACTCAGAAGTAAAGCCATTTAGTCCTGGGAGACATTTATTACTTCATTACTTTATTGTCTTCAATGGAAGAAATTTATTACTGATTCAGCCTCATTATTTGTTATTGGTCCATTCAGGTTTTCTATTTCTTCATGATTCAAGATTAGTAAGGTGTATGTGTCCAGGAATTTACCCTGTAGTGTCTAGCAATGATCAATGTCCCTAGTAAAATGCAAGGAGAAAGCCATATTTAATATATAAATAAATTAAAGATCAAGTGAACAAATGAATTAGTGAATTTTCTTATTAATTAATTATTAATTATGATAACATTTTAACCTAATAGACATTTTTGACCTTTCACTAGTAAATGTTATATAGTTGTTCATACTAAGACAATAAAACAAAAATATGAACATTTTTAAAAGTAGTAAATAAAGCCGGGCGTGGTGGCACACGCTTGTAATCCCAGTACTTTGGGAGGCGGAGACCGGTGGATCCGGGTTCGCGGACAGCCTCAGCTCTTTCTCTCTCTCTCTCTCTCTCTCTCTCTACTTAGTGAGGCCCTCTGCAACTTTGTGAGACCTGGTTTCAAAATAAAGTATAAAAAAAAAATAGGGCCGGGGGCGTAGCGCGGAGGTAGAACGCCCCTGGGTTCAATCCCCGGTACCACAAAAAAAAAGTAGTAAATAATTGATAAAATGAAATCAAGCAAATATCTATATTCATTGAAGTACTTGTAAGCCATATGAGTTTATTTTATTAAAAATATCATGAATTTATCAACATAAAGTTGACATGATCTAAATTTTGTTACAAATTTCACTTTGATGGATATGTAGCTAATAGCTATGTGGCCAAAGTGGAAAAAGGGATGCTGGTTAGGACTTGATTATCAGATGCAGGAGAGATGGTCTTGATACGGAGAAAAAGGTAGCAAAGAGGATGGTATATTTTGGTACTGGATATTGAACCCAGGTGATTCTACCTAACTACACCACCAAGCATTTTATCTTTTATTTTGAAACATGGTATCACTAAATTGCTGAATATTTCTCTCTTTTTTGTTGGCACTGGGGTTTGAACCCAGGGGCATTCTACCTCTGAGCTACACTCCCAGCCCCATTTTTTATTCTTTACTTTGAAACAGGGTCTAAGTTGCGGAGGGTCTCACTAAGTAGCTGAGGCTGGCTGCGAACCCAGATCCTCCGGTCTGAGCCTCCCAAGAACTGGGATTACAAGTGTGTGCCACCACGCCCAGCTGAATATTTCAATAAATTACCAAAACTGGTCTCTAATCTAAGATCCTCCTATCTCAACCTCCCAAGATATGGAAATACAGGCGTGCACAACCATGCCAGGGAGAAGGTGGTGTGTTTTGAATGTTAAATTTCATAATTAATTCACTATTTAAGAGGAATCATAGACTCCAAAGACCATGGTATCCCTAATTGATAGCATTTTCATTCCTTGAACTATAGTAGAAGATAAAGGAAAAATTGCCAAGTCCTGTTCCTGAGGCTATATTCATTAGTGAATTCGAAATAGTTGATGTGAAGTATAGCTATTTGAACCAAGATTAATATGTTTGTACAAGAACATTAATCCTTTTGTTAGTTTGAATAATGAATGCAGTAAGTATAATCTGTCAAGGAGAAGGTCATTGAGTAAATGCATGGCCCACTAATCTTTAGGAACAAACTGCTCACATTTTAGAAGGCTACTAACTTCTTTCAAGCTTTCAAGTTAAAGCTAGATACACAGATACTCTATTTGATGTGGTAAAGTGGAAATGGCTTGCAATAAAAAATGATGAACCTCTATTTCTTGTATATTAATGTCTCATTTTTTATAACTAATTCTCTACAGAAGATTTGAATTTTTGGTTTGCAAAGCAGGAGTTTGAGATGTAGTAGATGTAGTTAGCCCTCTTGATGATAAATTTCCTTTATAATCATCACAATCCTGTTGGCATCTTCACTACCCAGGCAGCTACATGATCAATTAAATTTTCTCATAAAGCAGCAATATTTGAAGACTTCCTGCTATTTGTTATTTGTTTCAAATTAAGTTCTTCAATCTGTAATTATCGATACTTTGCTGCATTGATAATTAATCAATTAAGCTATAATTCTGTAAACATGTACTGCATTAAAAGAGGAAAATCTAGATTTTTAAAAATTTCAAGTAAATTTAAAATGTACATATAGCACATATAGCACAATTTAAATCATAAATCAAAACATTAAACTCCAAAACTTTTTAAAATTAGATTCAAAGTTACCACAGTCCATGATTTATTAAACTCCTATAAAAACATATCCTAAATATAGACAAGAAAATAAGAAACATTTGCAGAGTAGAAAGAGAATTCAAAGGAAGTATTTTATTTGTTAGAATTGTAGGATAAATTAAAAAAACATAAAATTCTGTATGAAACTTTTTAAAAAACCCATGACTAGTTGTTTTCTCATATTTATATGTTGTTTTAACAAAATATAATTTGTTAAATATCTAATTCAAACAAAAACTGAGAAAATATTTTATAAGTATCCATGGGCATAAGAAATGTCTAAGAACATAAGAATTTTAGTCTTTAAAAACTGCAAACATTCCTAAAAGCAACCAAGCAAAATAATATTTTTTCAATAAATAATGCTGAAGTGACAATATAATAGAGCAGAATCACCAAAAGAAAAGGTAAATATTGGCTACAATACCAAGAAAAATAAGCCAAAATGTTTTTGGTTTGAAAAAAGAAAGCAAATCTCCAGGTTGTGCAATACTTTAGCTGAACTTCTGAGAACCAAACAGGTGTATTTAGTATTTCTAGAATTATTATTAAAATAACAAGAAAATAAAAAAAATGCAACAACAGCAAGAGCTCATTGATTTGGATTTCTAACTGTACAGAACTGAGCCAATCACTTCATCTGTCTAAACCCAATTTCCTTTATTTGTTTGGAAAAATAATACAATATGTACATAAAAGAAATCATTTATATAAATCCTTCAATGAGTGTGCTGTGCATAGTAAGTATCTAATAAGTAAAGCTTTGATTCCCTATTTTCTACTGATATTTTATGACAAATAAGATTATACAAATCCAAGTGCCTAGCATCTACGTTAATAATACCATATTGGACAGTACTATCTAATAGACATTGGATGGATTTTATAAATATAATATTCTTAATGCTTTCAATTATTAAAAGTTAGATTTTGTCTTAATCTCATAGAAATTGCTCAATTTGGAAGTGGCAGACTGGAATTTAACTTCAAGTGTGCACTATTCTAATGATGAAAATTTTTCCATTATAATAAACCACCTCATTACTTGGTAGCAATATTAGAAAAATTATCATTCAAGTATGTAGGTTAACCATGCAAGCCTTTCAAGTAATAGCTAACAACCTCTTCTTCATAGATATTTACTGTTACAATATAAGTCAAAGCTACAGGAAGCCTGCACCCATATGTGGGTATCCCTCCCCTCCTGAAACACATCCACCAAAAGCCTGGAAATATAAACTTCTTTATAGGACAAATTGGTCATCATACTATAGTCTCTCAACTGGAAATTCACCTACTATAGGTTGCTTTGTCATGCCAGGGCTGAGTTCTAGCCAACATATTTCTCTCTTGCCCTGTGGCTTCTTGTCAGAATCCACCAATAGGATGCAATAAGGAAAGTGGAGGAGAGATGGAGGGGAAAAGGGAAATAATTCTTCCTATGTGCTTGCTGTTGCAGGCATTTCTATCAGGGTAATTGCTTTGTCTACCCAGCAGCGGGTAGTTGCATTCCCAGAACCAGCCTCATCACATCTCTTCCAAGGCCCACCTCCATGCTTTTGGACTAGGTAGTCTTCTTCATCCTAATATCACCCAAAATTTCCCATTTCTGACCAAGGACTTATGGCTGCCTCTTTCTGTTATCTTTACTGGGTTTCCTCAATATCTCCTTTTTATGCAACTCTGTACTATAGTACCAGTATAAACAACTGCCTACATTAAATAACCCCTGTTGAAATACCTACTAAGGTTGCTACTTTTCTAATTTTTCCCCATCTAATGCAATTATAGATTTTCTACAGATAAAATCCATCTATATTTTTAGAAAAATTTGGGCATCTATATGTAATTTCAACTGGAAAGATTTATAGACTGATATACTTTTTTCTTAAGTAATGAAAAGCAAACACAGCTATGAAGTATAATATCTCGGTCTAGACAAGTTGTAAATAACTAGGGCAAACCCCAGGATACTACAGCCAGACTTTCTCATCTACTCTACCTGACATTTCAGATTTGCTCTTCTAAAAGGCAAGTTTCTGACGTGTTTGAGGTTTCTAGCATTGTTCTTTGAAAAGAACTGCTGGAGAATATAGTTTGTTCAAACAGGGACTTTAAAGGATTTCTAACTTGTGAAGTTCACTGTGTAAATGATCGTGATCTGGTGAACTTAGTAGAGATCTGAGACTTGACAGTTGTCATTCCCAGTGTCAGCAGTGACTATGTGAGTACCAGCAAGTCACTTACCCTCCTGTGTGTTTCAGTTTCTTCTTCCTTTGTAGGACATTGCTAATTCATGGTTACTTTTTTATATCATTAAAAGCAAAACAAACTTCCCATAGCATTCCTTGTTGCTATATCTAAAAAAAATATGGTTGTAATGTGCACATTTAATTTTATTTTACTTTGTTGTTTATAGAAATTCAAGGTTTTAAAAAATGTAACACATTTATTAAAAGTGTGTTAAAACTTTTAATGGATGAGTATGTATGAATACTTACATATTTATATGCCCCATTGTTACACAAACACACACACACACACACACACACACACACACATGCATAGAGTATTGAGACTTCTGAAGTCAGTATATCATAGTGGTAATGATTAAATCTTTATAGTCAGAGAGTGTTTTTTTTTTCAGCTCAAGCTGCCATAGCAAAATATCACACTATATGGCTTAAACAATAGAAACTTATTTTCTCACAGTTCTGTGGAATGAAAAGTCCAAAATCAAGGTGCTAGTTGTTTGATTCCTGGTGAGGGCTTTCTTTCTTGGCTTAAATACATCTTCCTTATTTTTGTGTCTTTCCTTGGTGCATGTATGTGAAGAGAGAAAAAGGAATCCCACCCTCCTGACCTCATCTCACCTTTGTTACCGCTCTAAGGTCCCCATATCCAAATACCATTACATACAGTAAAACTTTCAAAATACTTGTAACTTTACAAGCAAATTATTAAAATATTGGTTTCCTCAAATCCTTAAGAATGTTTTTATATTATTTTTGCTTATGTCAGTAGGATGTGTAATGCTTTAATTTTCACAAAGCTGAGTACTTTTTCATGTTCATAGGTCATTTCTTTTTGTCTTCTATTAATGACTCTATCAATTTTTAAATTAGGTTATTAAAATGTGCTGATGGTAGAATACTATGGTAACTTGAAACTAATAGAAAATCAATATGCAAGTTTATTGACAAATATTTATCAATTTTAAATTGTTAACATGTTGTCTATTATACAGAAAACTTATCTGAGCATTTATTTGTGGAGAAATAAGCTTGGAAAAAATGAGTTACTCAAAGCAAAATGCTATTTGGTTGAACAGTTAACACAGATCCAGGCAGAAAACCACAGGGAGAAGTACCAGCCTTTCTTACTTCTAATACACTTGATAATATCTGCCACATATAAGGCAGCCCTCACAATTTCTTTCATGTTCCTTCCCTAACTACCATCCTCAAACACACTCCCAGGTGGATAAGCTACCAGAAATGGTGGCTAAGACCAAGTTTCCCTTTAGCTCCCTTTCTGTCTCTTTCCCTCCTCCCAGACCTCAGAGAACCCTCCGCAAGGTGCTGCAGTTTGTTCCCCAACAGACTCCCCTGGCTTTCCAAACGCCTGACCCGTGGGATATGCTTTGATATCTAATACCTTGAAAAGAGAGGGAGCAGCAGAGCTGGCAGTGGACAGGACTTAGCATGAATGTGTCTTGAAAAATAGTGCTTCACCTTTGTATTCAGCCATGAAAGAAAGAGCTTGTTTAACTGAAGTGTATTTGTTTAAAATTATAAACCATTATATCTCCTCTGACAAGAACAGAGAATTCCTCTCTGTGTTCCCTTTCCTTTATGAAGATTTAGGAAAAATATAATGAATTGTATTAAAATAACAGATTTATATACGCATAATTCTGAAGCTCAATGTTTATCCAGATCTCTGGCTCTAGAATAATATCATTCATTTCAATGTTCCCTTTGTAGTGTATTACTCATATATCATAGAATAGAATTTTCAATGATCCAGAGAATATGTTTATTTTGTTTAACAATATCTATATAATTTTAGTTAAACTCATATTGAATTATTTTAATTTAGAAATAATTTACCCTGAAATAGTGGTTTAAAGAATTAAGAGGGTAAATTTTATTTTGTTTTAAATATCTACATAAATAAATATTTACAGTAACATTCACATTCACAAAACCCCTGTGTTAGAACATTTCATGATATTAGTGAAATATTTTGTGTTTTGAAAACATTAATAATGTTTATTTTACCTGAATCAGCTAAACATAATTAATCCTAAACTTTGACTTTCCTTTCAGTAAATTCAAACATAAAAGAAAACAGACTAAATACACCAAGAGCTGTGCGCATGTATGTTTTCATCACATTGAACCACACTATGATATATAATAGCAATGCACTAATAAAATCAATTCAAAAAGAAAATGGACTAACTATAAGTATTTGTATATAGAATGGACTGTACTATATATATAGAATGTATATAGAATGGTGGAACTGGCAAAATAAACTAGAGTAGCTTTTGAAAGTAATTGTGAATTATCAGTTCAAAGTGATAAGAGAAGTTAAAATATGCTGTTATGCCTTTATGGTTATATAATCATTATTCATATATGCTTTCTTATTAATTTGAATGCTTTAGTGTCAGCACCTTGTTACTTCACTCAGATTTGGAAAGGAAATGTTCAACCAGCATTTGGAAGAAATGATTTTCTGAATTACTAAATATTTAAAGAATGATAATACTAGTATTTGGTATCCCAGGGTGGGGATTCTTAGTTGAATGAAGATTGTGTTTACCCTTTATCTCAGGAATAGATACATAAATAGAAGTAAAAACTACATTAACCAACTAACATGTAAAGTTTGGAAAGGTTTCCCAGCATTTACAAGAAGGATGGCCACTGTGTATGAGAAGAAATGGACATTGATTGGCAGGCAGCCCAAGGTTCATCGTGAAAACATATAAACTCAGTATGATAGCTCTGTTGTCTTCTTTGTAAGAATATTGTGAATTGAGATTCTAGAATAAGTTTGACAAAAATGCCTTTGTAACACATGAATACCGAGGAAAAGTAAATTAAATTATAACAGTGGTAGCACTTATTATTTCATATTTTACCTCATTTACAGTTCACAAAATGTCCCTTTCATTATCTTTAGGAACATTTACAACAATTAGTATATAATTTATAAATTCCTGACAGTGAAACTGTAAAAAGAGATTCCTTTCCTCTTGTACCATGTGATTGTAATGGAAATAAACAGATCAAAAGCCTGGTACCATTTACTCACGAGAGGTTAAAAAGAAAATAAATGAGTACTAAATTATGGAAGAAACAATCATTGACATTATGTTATTGATCAGAGAGTCATTAAACTTTGCATGTCCCAGTAGGTGCAAGTTAGCTATGATAATCTCATGTCTAAATAGTCTAAGTGAACAACAGTTGTAGTAATTCTTACATTTATATGACCATTACTAATTTACTAATTAAAACATATGTATCCAAAAGTATATACTGTACTCCTATGTCTAAGAATATTTTACTGATTTTTTTGCATCTTCAGAAATAGAAAAAATATAATTGAAATTAGTCAACTTTTACATTGCAATTTATCTTTGTTTTATCAGTATCTTTATATTGCCCCATAAATATTTCCATCCACTTATTTGGGGATGATTTAATCATATGGAAACATAATCATTGGTGCCTCTAAGCAAATAGAAGTTTTTAAGTGTTAAGGAAGTGATCTGGATTTAACATAGAAATGTCCCAAGAAACTGTGTATCACTAAAGATGAGTTAAAATATTTTTGTCTGCTTGCTTGTAGGATGAGTAGATCTTGATAGCAGTTAGCCAAAAAGCATAGAAACATTTCTCTGCAAAGTGGTAAGCACTCTGTAAAAAATATAATTTATTCAATTACAATTATTAAGATACTGGTACTAATTCCTCAAATTCTCTTTCACTAGAACAACTCTGTCTCAAAGATGAATCTGACCAAACCGGCCTCTGTCCTATAGTTGTAGATCAAATTAAACAACTTCATCAATAACAGCTTGTCTCTTTATCTTTACTGAAAGAATTTTATCTAATGTAGTTATTTCATTATTGAATGTTGTTATCATTGTTCATGAGAATATTATAGTGTCTACCATTGCTGAAAAAAGTTTTTTATTTAATTCTAACATTTAAATAAATATATAATACCTGAGAGAAGAAAAATGTTTAAAATTTTATAGAACAGTATTTTTTTTAGATTTTAGAGAGAATAATGGAGATATTCTGCTCTATTGCCTTAAATTGATAGTGGTAGAACTAGAATGAAAGCTTTACCTAATTCAAGATCTGCGATTTCCAGATGGTACAAAGACTTTTAGGAGCAAGGAGTGGGAAGTAGTGAAACACTGGCACATCAGAAAAATGTTTGTTTATAAACCCATAATTTCTTTAGGGTTATTTTTAGAATCTATCAATCTAATTAGATACCCCAACCCTCTCCTTCTCACCATGCAAACCAGTATTAAGACCTATAATATTGAGATTTTTTTTACTATCTTAAACACTTAAATCCTTTGAGGATGAACAACATATAAATATTATTATTACTATTTATTAGGCCTTCAAACATATGTCTTCATTTAAATGCTGCAAATATTTTCCTTAGCCCATGTGTGTAATCTAATCAATGAAACTGCTTCCACTGTGCTGAGAAACCTGTAAGAGTAGATACAAATCATGCGCTGATCCTAGACAGCCGTTACACAAATTTTAAATTTTTAGTGACAGTAAGTGGGGATTTAATGTATGGTGATAAAACATTCATGAAGTAGCCTTGGGTGTATATATAGTTTATGAGCATATGTTAGAATTCGGATAATATAGGTAATTTGCTCAAACTTTAATGCAGTTATATGTAATATTGATAGCTACCTACATATACCATAATTTACACATATGGAGGACAACAGGGAGAGTATAAGAACTTACATTTTGGTGTTGTCTCACTGGCATACTTTATTTTTATCATAATAACCTTTTATATTTTAATGGTGCATTGCAATTATGAATCATAATGAGGTATAGGCTTATAGGAATATACATGCACACAACACTTTGTATGTTTTCCTCTGGATCCCACCCTCTCCCCTCCCCTTCCCCATACACGTCATTGAGATTGGTATTGGTAATTTCACATCATTATATCTTAATAAAACATTATATTTGGCCGTTTTGTCTTGTTCTTGAACAGGCTGGAAAGTCCTTTTGAAGCTAGCGTGGCCTGGATTGGATACATGATGGCCTTATAAAACTGACATTTTCGTTTCAACATAAGAATTTATGTAAGATGTATTGCAACATTATGGGATAAAAATCTTAATTCAAGGGGGAATCTTTTGCTTTGCCATTTAAATTAGATGGTGGAAAGTTGCATTAATTAATGTAGAAGACAAGTGATGGGTGGAGAGGTCATTTGGAGGTAGAGCAAAGGAACAGGATTCATTAAAAAATATTTAGTGATGTTTCAGAGAAGATTAGATCCCATTCCAAGGGAAAACATATATCGATGAATAGAAATACAGTACTAATGTGCAAACTTTGGTTGAGTAGCCCTACCCATGGAAAGTGTTTAGATATGCCTTCCTAAACTATAATTTAATAGATGTATATAACAATTCAATAGTAAAGTTATTATCATAAATACAATGCCTGAATGTAGTATTATGTGGGAAGGCAAAGTCCACAAAGTGATCCAAATTAAACACAATAAGGTAAAGATCAGATTATGTATTGGTGTGGTAGGCTAAATAATGCCCCCCTCCAAAATTAAAAAAAAAAAAACACCAAAACTCAGTATCTTAATTCCTAGGCTCTCTGAATATGTTACCTTGCATGCAAAAGAGACTTTGCAGATATGGTTAAGGATCTTGAAATTGAGAACTTATTCTCTATGGTAATGTGAGCCTGATATCATCATAAATGTCCTTATGAAATGGAGACAATAGAGTTGGATAAAAAGGAAACATGACTATTGAACCAGAGGCTGGAGGAAGGGGCTGGAGCTAAGGAATGCCAGCACTCTCTAGAAACTGGAAATGGATTTCCTTCTGAAATTTCCTGTGTGAAGGAACACAGCTCTGCTAAGACTTTGACTTTTGACTTCTGAGGTCTAGAACAGTAAAGTTGTGTTGTTTTAAGCAAACCCTAACCCTAACCCTGGTATATACAATTTATGAATGTATATGATTTGTTTACTACCTTATAAAAAAGAAGATACAATTTGCTCCAGTTAGGTAAAACAGCAGTAGTTGGAAGTAATGGATGGACTAAAGGCAAAAACAGGAAAGACGACATGGATTTATTGAAATATGCATTTATCAGAAATCTTGAGTAATGTGATTTATCAGTAATGTGATTACCACAAAAGATTTCAGAACTATTTTGATTTTTGTTTCAGTTAGTTAAGTATAGACATTCTCCATAAAGAAGTGTTAATAGTGTTTCGAGTATTTTTTATTTTTTATAAATTTATTGGTACAATATAGCCTCACATCATAATGTACCACATAGTGATAGTGACATATGTACACAAAACTTCTTGGGCTTTCCCCCAGCTCCCTTCTCACTCTCCCCTTCTCTATACAATATATTGAGATTGGTATTGGTATTTTCACATATGTACATAATGTCAGTGGAAGTGTTTCTTTCATTAAATCTCCCTCTCCCTCCCCTCCTCCTAGACCACCTCCCTCACTCCACTGGAGTTTTTCCTCCATAATCTAAAGTAAGCAGCTATGGCTATCAGTGTGGAGATTCCTCAGAAAACTAGGACTGGATCCTCCATATGATCCAGCTATACCACTTCTGGGTATCTTTACAAGGGACTGAAATAGAACATTATAGTAATATATGCATATCCATGTTTATAGCAACATTATTCACAATAGCCAAATTATGAAGCCAACCTAGATGTCCATCACAGATGAATGGATTACAAAACTATGGGATATACACACAATGGAATTCTACTCAACAATAAAGAAAAACAAAATATGTCATTTGCAGGAAAATGGATGGACCGGGAGAAGATTATATTAAGTGAGATTAGCCAAACACAGAAAGTGGAAGAGTCATATGGTTTCTCTCATATGTGGAAGCTAGGGAGGAACCAGGATACAAGAGGGACTTTTGATAATGGAAGAGAAACTCCAGTGGAGTGAGTGAAGGGGTTTAGGGAAGGTGGGAGGAGGGAGAGGAAGAATTAATGAATGAATCACTTCAATTAACATCATGTAGATATGTGACAATACCAATGCCAATCTCAATATCCTGTTTGGGAAAGGTGAATGGGGAGGGAGCTGGGGGAAACCTCACAAAGTGCTGTGTGCATGTATGTCACTATCATTATGAACTACATTATGATGTGAAACTATAATGCAGTGATAAAAGTATAAAAATAAAGTCCCTCTGGCTAATCTCACTTAACATAATGTTTTCTAGGTCCATCCATTTTCCTGCAAATGACATAATTTTGTTCTTATTTTTTGATGAGTAGAATTCCATTGTGTGTATATCCCACAATTTTATAATCCTTTCATCTGTTGATGGACACCTGGGTTGGTTCCATAATTTGTCTATTATGAATTGTGCTACTATAAACATGGATATGCATGTATTATTGTTATATTATGATTTCAGTCCCCTTGGAAAGATTCCCAGAAGTGGTATAGCTGGATCAAATTCCAAATTTTCTGAGGAATCTCCACACTGATCTCTATAGTGGCTACACTAATTTGCAGTCCCACCAACAGGGTAGAAGTGTTCCTATATCCCCACATCATTGCCAGAATTTATTGTTTTTTGACTTCTTGATGATTGCCATTCTAATTGGGGTTAGATGTAATCTCAGTATAGTTTTAATTTGCATCTCCTAGATTGCCACTGATGTTGAACATTTTTTCAAGTGTGTCTTGGCCATTTGTATTTCTTTTGTGAAGTGTCTATTTAATTCAATTGCCCATTTCCTGATTGAGTTATTTTTTATTAGTGTTAAGCCCTTTAAGTAATTTGTATATTCTAGATATTAGTCTTCTATCAGAGGAATAACTGGCAAAAATCTTCTCTCATTCTGTAGATTTTCTCTTGGTCTTACTTCTTTTACTTCTGTGCCCCTGATAATTTTTGATATTATAAACATGGTTATAAATACATGCAGTCAATCATATATAATCATGCCTTTGAAAAATGCATTAAAATTATATTTATTGTTTTCGTTGGGTGTGTAGCTCAGTGGTAAAGCACTTGCCTAACATGCAGGAGACCTTGAGTTTGATCCCCAGCACCAAATGTATGTGTGTGTGTGTGTGTGTGTGTGTGTGTGTGTGTGTGTGTGTAATTTTTATTGTGATATTTAGTAATTTTCACTTGTCCCAATTACTTTTTATATTTACAAGAATTGGTTATTCTTCCGTCACTTTTACTCATCAAACGTGTAGTTAAATATTTAACCTCAATCAAATTTATGTTACAGTGTGATAAGGGATTTTTTTAAGTTTACTTTCTTTTGGTTGTTTTTTAAAAAAATATATAAAAACTCATATATAAGTAAAATGCCATTTTTCTGTTTTATTCATAGATTTTGAAAAGCCAAGATTCCATTATGTTGTTAATGATGATATTACACTTTGAATACTTGTCAAAAATATCTTGAACCAATTTTCTGTTTCATTGACTTCTTGATTGATTAGACCATTTTTTATTGGGCACGCACCATGTGCTTGTTCTTTTTCTTGTTACAGATGATATGTAGATAAATGAGGCCACTTACTGTACTCGATAGTCTGGGAGGCAGGTATATAGAATCTTAGAAGAATGGTCTATCTTTCTATATTTGTGATATTACTTCCAGTTTTATGATAACTAGGTAGGGCTTCCAAGGTAAACATCCACAAAATAGAGAGATGGTTTGAGTTTTTAGAATGAAGTATTCTAGGACAAAGGAGGAAGAGATTTACATAGGAGTCCTCAAGACCTTTTCTCCAGATATCTTCTGGGCTACTATACATGCATGTTCTATGTTACTTTTTAAAAGTTAACCATGAAGTACAAGGTTTGTGAGATGTATCTTAAATACATAAACTAGATGATATTTATAGCTATCTGCATGATAATACTTGTGTTGAAGAGTTCATGTACTTCTGAGTAATAGAGAAGACTGAATTTGTATTGAGCATGCAGAGAATTGCTCAAAATACACATTTCACCTTATCTCTGGTGCACCACATGGAGAGAAGCCATTACATGTGTACTGTTAATGGTCGTGAGGATCATGACTTATCTTAGGCATATCAAGGAAATAATTTTCAGATTTTATTAGTAAAGAATATTTAAATATTTCTCATACATGTGAATTCTATCATATAGGTACATTATGGTACATAAAATGGTTGTGAACTATTGTTTTAGTGAAAACAAACTCAAATTAGACACAAGTACATGTCATATAATGTAAAAATTATATATACCATTCTACTTTCTGTAATCAGCTCTGCAAAACACTAAGAAGAAAATTGAAAGGAATTAAGATGTTAAAATATTTAAAGGGAAAATTAGATAATCTAAATAATCTTCAAAATAATCTGATGTGCACATACACACTAAGCATAGCATTTCTCTTATGAGCTCTTCTTTTATTATTGTATGGACTAAGACTTAAGAATAAAAACTTTGAAGCAAAACTGCTTAGTCAGCTTCTGGTGGGTTGAACTTTTCTCTGCCTCAAAAGGGGATGATAAGCTGGGCGTGGCGGCACAGGCTTATAATCCCAGTACTTTGGGAGGCGGAGAACGGAGGATCCCTGGGTTCGCAGCCAGCCTCAGCTCTCTCTCTCCCTCTCTCTTTCTCTCTCCCTGTCTCTCTCTCTCTACCTAGTGAGGCCCTCCGCAACTTAGTGAGACCGGTTTCAAAATCACGTATAAAAAAAATAGGGCCAGGGGTGTAGCACGGAGGTAGAACGCCCCTGGGTTCCCAGTACCCCCCCCAAAAAAGGGGGATGATAAGAGTTGTAGGGACATAGATTAGATTGAGTTAATGCGCATAAGGTGATTAGACTATAAATTGTTTGACACATAATATTTAATATAAATGGAGTGTACTCTCATGGTAACATCATTACTATAGGTCCTTCAACCATCTATGTATTGGTGCATGGATATATTCATTTATTTAAACAGAACTTTCTAAACAATTCTCAAAGTAAAATTTGGACTTAGTTCTTTCTGACTAAAAATTGAAATTTTTACAAAATGTGTCATCTTGAACATGCTATAGCCAGGATAACTTTGTCTGTATACTGTATACTTTATATTTCTTGTAAATATGAACACGTTTACAATGAAACAAAATTATAGGGTGCGTGATATTTGAACTTTTGATCACAAATGTATAGTGCTATATTTTGTTCATCTTAAAAACTTCTCTATGATACTTCTAAATAGAAACTGTCCTAACATGCGATTTGGCATTAGCTGAGATTTCCCAGGATTTGTAGAATGAGTGGTATGAGTCACTTGGGACTAAAATTAGTCCCAAGGTAAGAGCCAAAGAATTAAATATCTCATAACATTACTAATTTGTAGCAGAATGTTGTGATTTGGCTTTCTTCTGGACTTTAAAAGGTTGACCAGCTATAATCATCAATCTTCTATTTTCTCTAGTTCCAGGCTTTCATGTTGCTGCTAGGAATGATGTTATTTAAAGACATTGTGACTGGGATGTTTATGAGAGCAGCTGATAAACACTATTCAGATCTCCCCAGTTGGTCTATAGTCATAAAGTTTAATATTTTGTGTCTTCTGGCACAACTTCAGATTTTAAAGAAATCTTGGAAGATGGCCTCAGAGAGACTATATTTAGGAAAAGAAGATGGGATGGTCCTGAATTTTAATAGTGTAATAGAGTGCTCCATAAGTTGTGTGCATGTATATTCCTATTGCTCTATACCTCAGTCTGATGTATAATTACAATGCACCAATAAAAGAAGAAAATATAATCTAGTTCTTTTATCAATAAATGATAATTTGTCATAATGATTCTTGTTGAATTAAATGATTCATCTTACTTATTTAGTTATATAAGATTAAAAATCAATGGGAGGTGAGAAAATCAATGGGAGGTGAGGAAATAAAGTGGGTTGTCTACAGTTATGATGTGTTTGTTTTGTTTTTTAAAATGCTAGATTGGTTTAGATTATATAAATCTCAAAGTAATTAAGAATTGAATTAGAATTTGCACTTATGGCTTTTTTCTTGTTAGTGGCTTTATCGTGTGGTTAACAAGATGTTTTATAATGTGAATTTCTAAGAGAGATAATATTTTTCCTATTAGTCAAAGAACATGGGCTATGCGAGTTTTCTTTATTTTAACTTATTAGTACTAATGTACCAATAAAATCAATTACCATTCACTTTAATTGAGGTCTAATATTAAGAAAGAAATATTGAAAATTTTATCTGGGACTTTATTTTCTTATACAGAATAATACTCTGTTGATTAAAGTTTTCCAACTGTGCCATATTATTTACTAGAAATAACCTCATTTCATTTTAAAATATTAATGTAAATATTGTTTAAATTCTGTTTCACATGTAAATGGGCATTGTAGAAGAACTGATAAAAGAAACAACTCAAATTATGCAATGCTTGTGTATGATAGTGTCATTACCAATCTCACTATGACATATTGGGAGGGGTGTTAACAGAGTGGTACTTGAGGGGAAATACACCAAGACTTGTGTGCTTGTGTGTGTGTATAACTTTGAGCCTCACTATAATGTATAATTACAATGTGCCAATGAAATTATTTAAAAACAAACTGAGAAAAACAGATTAATCATTGACAGTAAGGCCACTTTGTGTATTAAAAATTCAATTACAGAATAATAACATGTAATAAATGGAAAACAAATTATATGATAATTTACTTGGTGTGGAATTTTGTTATCCAGAAAGAGTTAGGTTGTCATTTTACAACTTGTTACATTTAATATTTGGTTTTGTAATTTATGTGATTGTTTTGGAGAATGGTGACTATAAATGTCAGTGATACAGTTCCATATTTTTCATTTTTGCCATTTTCTTTTCTAATTAACATAACTGTGAATGTATACAACTTCAAACCAATATTTGAAGCATGTGGTTTAAGTGTGATCACATAAAAGTTACTTCTGTTCAGCTAATGTACTTTTATTTTTTTACTGAAAACACTTAATATTCCATATTTCATGATTTTCAAGTCTTTGAAAAAACAAACTATACCTAGTGGGATATTTGACTCTTAGATTCTTTTTATTAAAAAGAATATAATCTCTCTAGAACTACTGACATTTAAAGCCAGGTTTTTTTGAAGTGGTCGTTTTTAAATTTCAGTGAGATCACATATCAAAAGATCCAGTTGCAGGCTTTTAAGATGGAGTGATTGTACGTTTTTGTCTGAATGAGCAGATTAAATTTTTATTTGAGAAAAAAACCCTTAAAATGCCCTCTTTTTTTTAGTAGAGAACATGGTTACAAGGTGTGTTAAGAGCCTACTGTACTTATTTTACTTGGTCCAAAATATCAAATGACAACAAAAAGTAAGAAAGATATATTAAGTATACAATAAATATATACATATAATTCATATACAATATATTATTAGAAGTACAAAATGTATGATATATTATATAGAGATGTGGGTGTGTAAAAATTATATCTGTATATCTGCATCACATTTCCACATTAACAATTTCAGATCACATTTCAGATATGTTTATAATTCAGCAACTGCATTTCTCATTTATTTTAGGTTTTCTATTTACTAATTTTCTTACCTTCAAATGATAGAGTGTATTCTACAAATATGGCTAGGTAATAATTATATGAAGTTCCATTAAACCTGCTATAAGAGGTACACATGACGTGTGTGTGTGTGCATGTGTGTGTGAGTCTATGTGTGTGTGTACACATGCACATGGTCCCTAGACTTATGATCATTCAACGTTTGATTTTTCAACTTTTTGATGGTGCAAAGGCAATATGTATTCAGTGAAAATATAGTTTGAATTCTGAAGTTTGATCTCTTTCTGGGTCAGTGATACATAGTAGGTACTTTCTGAAGATACTGGATAGTGGCAGTGAGCTGTCCCTCCCAGTCAGCCACAGGATCATGAGCAGAAACAACCAGTACAGTGCAGTGTACTGTGCTGCCAAGTTAGGATGTTCAGTAGTTAGGGTGTTCAGGTGGATTAAATGCATTTTCTTCTTATGTTTTCAATTTATGTGGGTTTAATCAGGATATAACCCCATAGCAAATTGTGGAGAATCTGTGTGTGTGTGTGTGTGTGTGTGTGTGTGTGTGTGTGTGTGTGTGTGATCTGAAAAGGTATTTAATTTGAATTTTACATAAGCATATTTGTAGACACACTTGTTAAATTAGAGGATAAATTAATGATGCTAATATCAGTACTATTTCATCTCAGAAAATATAAGCTAATGATAAGTGGATTAGATTTAGGTTTTGTATTTTCTCAATAATTCAATTTTTCTTGAATTTCTGAAACTATATCTGTTTACTAAATTATCTAGAGCTTATCTGTCTATTTTTCTCTTTTCTCTTTCCATTTTTTTGTGAAAAAGTAAAAAATAATAGAACATTTTGTGACGAGGATCATGAGACAGTAGATCTAAAAACCATGCTTTTGCCGGGCATGGTGGCGCACGCTTGTAATCCCAGTACTTTGGGAGGCAGAGACCGGAGGATCTGGGTTCGCGGCCAGCCTCGGCTCGCTCTCTGTCTCTCCCTGTCTGTCTGTCTGTCTGTCTCTCTCTCTACTTAGTGAGGCTTCCGCAACTTCGTGAGACCCGGTTTCAAAATAAAGTATAAAAAATAGGGCCGGGGGTGTAGCTCAGAGGTAGAAGCCCCTGGGTTTAATCCCCGGTCTGCAAAAAAATAAAAAATAAAAAAATAAAAATAAAAAACATGCTTTAACTGTTTATATTTCAAAAGAATATTCTTGGACCAAAATATGCTCAAGTTTTCATTATTATAAAATGTATTCACATATGTGTAATTTCTATAGCATATGAATATAAAATTTTGTCTATATATAATTCATACATTTATATTCTTTAAGCAATATTTGAGAGCTCTGATTTTATGCAAATAGTTAGGGGTAGTGGCATATGGACTAAAAAAATCACTTGAATTCCAGTTTCTTATTGATCATTTGCCCCAGAATCTCTAGATTTCCTTGAAATGCTTCAACAATACTGCTTTTTATTTATTTTAATATCCTGTCATATTCTCATTTATGTCTTCTACATATTAAATACATAATCTAATTGCATATAGTTATATCTGTGTTTTGCTCTGTCAAAACAAACAGAATATGTGTCATTTTGATCACATATGTACTGGAATTGAAACTTTTAGGTAACTAATTGGCAGATGGCAGGGAGCACTGCTGGAATGGGAGGTTAGAGATAAGTAAGGTAAGAAGACTAAAAATTACCTATGTCAAAATTGACTTGGACTGACAAGTATAAAGTAGGACTATGTGTAACATACCAGTTATTTATTTATTTTTATTCATTTATTTGTACTGGAGGCTGAACCCAGGATGATTTTACCTATCAGCTACACCCCGAGGCCTTTTTCTTTTTTTATTTTGAAACAGGGTTTTGCTGCATTGCTGAGGCAAGCCTAGAACCTGTGGTCCTCCTGTCTCAGCCTCCTAAGTACTGGGATTACAGGTGTGCACCACCATGCTTGGTTCCTTATTAACTTTAAATCCTACAGAAATAATGTATACTAGTCTATGTTCTGTAAATTTTCAAGGCACATGCGCTATCAGTGAATTGGCAGAGGTTGTACTCCCCATCATGAAAGTTATAATCCTGTGGGAAAGATGGACAAAAGACAAGTAGGAAAGAAATAAACATATAATTTTAGGCAGTATTGTTAGGAAGACAAATTATTGACTGGTAAATTAGTCAGGAAGACTATTATGAAAATACAATGAAATTTCCAAAGACCCAAAATAAAGTGAAGAACAACTGACATGAAGATCAGGAAGAGCTGTGTTTGGTGGCACGTGACTCTAAAGTCAGCGATTTGGGAGGCTGATGTAGGAGGATTGTAAGTTCAAAGACTGCCTAGACAACCTAGCAAGAACTTATCTCAAAATAAAAAAAAGAAAGAGAAGAAAAATTGCTGGGTATGTAACTCAGTGGTAGAGCACTCTAGGGTTCAATCCCTGATAGTGATAAGAAAAGAGAAGGGAAGAGAAGGGAAGGGACGGAAAGGAAGGGAAGGGAAGAAAAAACAGAATGAAAAGATCAGGAAGAGCATTCCAAAGAGAAATTTAAGTATTAAGGTTCTGAGGCAGGATAAATATAGCATGTTTAAGGAACAAAAAATGTCATGTAGCTGAAGTAACAGTACAACATGTGAAATAAATAACACGTGTAATAAATAGCGGTAGAGAGGATGGCTTGGGAGTTTAGGCAGAGGATAAATTATAGAAGAGCCTAGATTTAACATATTCATGGACTATCACAGAACAGAAATTATAGTGTGAATATAATACACTGCTGGTTCTTAGAAAAGAAAGTCACTGTAGACAAGAAAACATTGAAAGAGGGAGTCCTATCTGGAGAAAGATCATATCTTCCACGAGAGTGGAGTAGATAGATGTTTTAAGCAGCTGTCATAAAGTCTTCCAAGGACTGAGCAGAAAACAGTGAACAAGACAAAAGAGTTTTATAATTTTATGAAGATTATAGTTCTCTCAGATTATACCAGATTATGTATGAATAAAACAAATCAGTGTACCAAAAATACTAGAGGATCAGAAGATATCACACATATGTAGAAATAATTCCCAAATGGAGAAAAGAAGACATAGCAACAAATATTATGAGAACAGGCAGTAGTAGTGAGCCAAAGGTTTAAGGCACCAGCAGTTGACAATAGTCAAATATAGATCCAGCCTGCAGCCTCAGATTTCTCAATTCACATAATTTAAAGAAAGAATTAATCCAAGTACGGTTTGCCTTCAGTATTTCCTGACTTTTACTGATAAAATGTATCCTCCAGAGTACTAAAACTACAGAATCCTTAGTCATACTCTGACTTATTGAGTCTGAATGTTCTGGAAAGAAGTCTAGTAATGTGCTTTTTTAAAAATACTGCCTGAAACCTACCTGGAAAACAAGAAACACCCAAGTGTGATAAATTGTGCATGACAGAGGGAAGTGGTGACTCTCATCTGGCAGATGTTGAAAGTCCACTTGGCCAAATATAAAATACATGCATTTAGTTTAAAAACATGTTTAAATGAATTAATAAATTATTCATAAGCAGGGATTTTTGTATGAAAGTTAAGTTCCATCTGGTTAAGTTTTATCACATTCATAGACTATCATAGAACAGAAAAGTTTTTTAAATTGTATTATTGACTTTTCTCAAAGCTTTAAGATCTAAACTACAGGTATATTAAATCAAATACATGGAGATGTGTTTTTCTCTATACTAATAACTGATATTTTATTCTATTTATAATTTATTTTTATCTACACAGACAGCACTGACTGCAGGGGCTGAAGAATGGTATTTGTCTATTTCAGTTTAACCCTATTAAGGGCTTGTGTTTTCATCATTGTCACTCCATTTTAAAGAATGAGGGAAATGTTCTATGCTAAGTGAATTAGTTGTTAACACTAACTTTTAGCTTGTTACCTAAATTGAGGAAGTATACCCATAACTACTTATTAATGTAGAGTTGTGATATCTACTGGATGTAGAAAAACAAAACGTCTTATTTTATCCAGCATTTGGAACAATGCCAAGTTCAGAAAAGCAGCCACAGTAGTTTTGACTGATGAGGAAGGATGAAAGGGTTAGGGAATTATGAAGAATTAATTATTCAAGTCTCCTTCTACTACTATGAGTACTACTACTACAAGGATTGATCCCAGGAATTGAACCCAGGGGTATTCTATCACTAAGCTACGCCCCTATTCCACTTTAGTTTTTATGTTTAAATAGAGTCTCTCTAAATTACTGTGTGCTGGCCTTGAACCTGCGATTCTCCTGTCTCAGTTTCCTATGAACTGTGATTACAGGTGTGTGCCACCATACCAGACATCAAGTCTCTCATTACAAATGGTATTTATTTGGTACCCACCTGGTATCTGACATTGTAAATAAAGAATGAGATTGTAACTTTGTATTTGTATAATTGTCCCTATTATGAAGACTAAAAAATACATTCATGGATGTTAAAAAATTTAAGCAGGGTTATTCAGAAATGGCTGGATGCCAAGAGATATTTTGGGTCAGATCTGACTCCAACCTTATCTATTTCTATCTTGGGTATTGTCCCTTAATTTGAAAAGCTGGGAAGACATTTTCTCTTATGCAATTTATGGCAGGGTTTTGTACATCATTATTTATCCCAGTGAACTTTTTTATATCATTATCAATGAATCAGAAATAGATTACCAATTCTTAAACAACTTATCATATATATAGTGGAATTGAACAATTAAGTAATTGGATGGCAGATGGTAATAATTGGTTAGAATTAAGATCAGTGCATACTCATGTTTAACTTAATATAGATATTTTTGGATGCCTATAGAAATATTTATAATAGGCACACATAAGTTATCCACATATTTATTTCCTTGCCCTGTCAGTGTAGATGCAACATCATCTCAGTGTCAAGGAACACACCTAATACCCATATCTTGATTCCAATGCTGTTTTCTAAGAAAACATACAATTCTCTAATTCAAGAATTGAAGCCGGGCGTGGTGGTGCACGCTTGTAATCCCAGTACTTTGGGAGGTGGAGAATGGAGAATCCGGGTTCGCGGCCAGCCTCAGCTCTCTCTCTCTCTCTCTCTCTCTCTCTCTTCCTGTCTCTCTCTCTCTTTCTCTCTCTCTCTCTCTCTCTCTCTACCTGGTGAGGCCCTCCGCAACTTCGTGAGACCCGGTTTCAAAATAAAGTATAAAAAATAGGGCCGGGGGTGTAGCGAGGTAGAACGCCCCTGGGTTCAATCCCCGGTACCAAAAAAAAAAAAAAAAAAGAATTGAATTAGAGAATTGTATTCTAATTCAAAATTGTATTCTAATTCAAAATTAGAGAATTGAATTCTAATTCAAAATTGACTGACTCTAGGATTGAGGTCACATGTAAACAAGATGAGACTGCAGCATCTGGTCTTCTAGTGTCACAAAGTAAGAAAGTGATGTAGAAATCAAACGGACACACCAGCAACGCTGGGCTTTACCAAAGAAACACAGAAGTTCTGAAGGAGCCTCCAGTGGCCATGCATTCACACTTTGAGGAACAAAATGGAGAATTAGATTATAAACCAATGGTGTCCATACTAATTTGAATAAATGATTCAATAAATTATAAAATTAAAGAATAGAAGAATTTCCCATGCAGAAGGATTTCCAATAATTTAAGCAGCTATTCCACCTTTTAGGAAATGTATCATGAATACCCATTTCTTTTTTTTCCAATTTATATCCATTTATTGGTGCATTGTAATTATACATTTGATAGGTGTCAGGTTAGAAGAATCATACATGCACACATTGCCTATTTAGCCCTCCCTCAAATCCCACCCCATTCCCTCCCCGTTCCCTCCCTTTAGTGCTTTGCACAGTGATTGAGTTTTATAAGTTTGGATATATACCTCATGTGCTTTAGTGTGTTTCCCTCCACCCCCCTCCCAACTCCCTCAGTTAGGTCATCTTCTTTGTTCAAATAAAGTTTTCTTCTTCTTTGTCTGGAGTCCCTTCTAAATCTCCTTCTATCTAGCTTCCACATATTAGGGAGAACATCCGGACTTTTCACTCTTTGTGCCTGACTAATCTCACTTAGCATAATGGAAAGAATTAGAATACCCATTTCTTAAGAGTGGTCTTTACTTAGTGACTTCCTTCGAAAGAGTACAAAAGAAAGCTGGAAAAAAGAAAGCCCTACAGTGGAGAACCCTCATCAACTCTTTCTCAGTCAGGTGGTCAAAGTTCATGATGCTAGTGATGTGCTGATAGTATGGAGCCTTCTTATGATGTCAAAGGAATGGCAATTTACCAGTATAATCCTGAGAAAAATATTAAATTAATCCTGTTTCATAGATAGACTACAGAATTTCTCGCCTTCCTTACCAGTCTGCCACCAAACTGTCAAGATCCTCAAATCAAGGAAAGTCTAAAGAACTGTCAAAGCCAAGAGCTAAGGAAACATGAGGACTAAATGTAATGTGGTATACTTAGATAGAATCCTGAGGGAGACAAAAGAAAAATAAAACATTAAGTAAAAAGTAAGAAAATCTGAATAATGTATCAACTTTAGTAAATAATTATCTGTCAGTACTGGTTTATTATTTGTGACAGATGCACTGTACCAATGTAAAATAGGGAACACTAGAGGTGAAATATATAGGAAGTCTTTATTATCTCTTTGTTTTTCTCTGAATATAAACTATTCTAAATTTAAAAGTTTATTAAAACATTCAGACCAAAAATTATTCCACAATCAGCATAATTGGAAGTGTTACTAGCCTAAAGATTCAATATTGCACATATCTGATACTTAACAGTCAGCTCTCATACAGACACTACAAAACACACACATTTTGGAATCTTTTATATATTTAAAAGTTACAACCTAGAAGTTGTATTGGTTATTTCATTCTCTTCACAAGTTCGTTTCTTCAGTATGTACTTCTTTTCTTACACAGAGACAGTGTTAGTTTTATGATTTGACATCATTCTGCATCATCTTACAAGCAGAAATTATCTAAGTCATCATTCTCATTCAATATAAGTCTTACTTAATAAAAGGTTGAATGGGCAGAAGATGAGCGAAAGGTATCAGTGAGCGAGGCAGATAACAGAAATTGAGCATGCCCCTTGACACTGACAAATTTGGTTACGGCTCTTATAATGTGTGCGGTGCCTATGAAACACTCCGCAGAGGCTCGGCGTCGCTGCCACTCACAATTTGTGCATCATCATTATGTCCCCAGGAGCTGTCAGTGTCCCTGCTGTCATCAGATCTACCCACAGGATGCAGAGATGCTGCTGTCACAAAGGAAATTATTCCAGAACTATTCTGGGCTCAGAAGTAATCTTCTTCCCCCATTCTAAACCATTATTTTAAAGAACGTTTTTAGCCTCTGAGAAAACCACATTTGAAAAACAATGGCATTTGTTAAATCAGTCTTTGAAAGCTATATAATTTATGTTTAACTTTGATGGATGCAAATAAATAGCAAAATATTCCACCTTAGGCTGGTTGTGTCTGTGTTGATATTTGATAGCTTCATTTTGAAATGGCTGATTATTTTATGAAAGAACTGATTAAGTTTTAAAATAAAACCATATATCCCAAGCTGATATTATCTTAATATGTGCACCTTAGATGACAAAAAATCAGTTTTTAATGATACTATATGTATACATATATGTATGCCATTCATTCATCCATCCATTTCATAATTTTATTAAATATCTGAATGCTAAGCAATTTTCTGGTCCAGGAAATATGACAGTGAACATAACCAAATAAATCCCTGACTAAATGTAACTTATGAATAGAAATGTGGCAATACCATCAATTTATTAGGTGAAAACTGACACACCTACCTCTAAGAAATGCAACAATCTAAAAAGATGTTTGTACTTTAACAAAGTGAGTGAAGAACTTTGAAGACAAATTTTCCTGGATTTTTACTACTGTGTAATGCCAAAAACATAGTGATAATAGAAAAGTATGATAATTCATTAAGATAATTACTTTTGAACAAAATACATTAAATATCAATTGTATCCCCTAATCCTCTCTTACTACTTCAGTAAATTTGCTGTTTTGCTATATTCATGACAATGAACTAGGGGACCCATAGTTCATTCTTTCATGTCGCCATGTTTCTTCCCTTCCTTCCTTCCTTCTTTCTTGGGGTACTGGGGATTGAACCCAGTGATGTTCTACCTCCAATCTACGCCCATCCCTCTTTTAGTTTTTATTCTGAAACAAGCTCTGGCTAAGTTGCTGAGGCTCCTCCTGTCTCAGCCTCTCAGGTCCTGGGATTACAGGCATGCACCACCACACCTGCCTTGCCATGCTTTCTTAATGTGTTGTCCACATTGCCAAATATGGCATAACTCTTCCCTCACTGGGAATCAACAGGGACTTTGAACCTATACCAAATGTTACTGGGAGAACTGCAACTCAATTACAGTTTCCATGAAAGTAAACTGTGATTTCAATACTACTGTTAGAAAGTTTTGGTTTCTTATGTGCACTATGTGTTCTGTACTATCCTAGAAAACTCTGTAGAACTTACGTATTTTAGAAAACAAAGAAAAGTTGAGACTATGTTTCCTCTGCACCTAAATATCACCACACTCTAATATTAGAAAAATGAAAAGTATATATTACAGTGTCATAACAGTATAGCTTCTTTATTGGCATATAAAACACTAGGTAACATATATTGTTGTCTTAAAGATTATATCTATCTGTATATTTTTTGAAAGATGTACTTCACTCTGAGTTATTTTTTTGCATTTTTTGTCATTGATCCAAAGTGACAAAAATTTTAAAATAAAAGTATGGACACATTACCTTGATTTTTTACCACCAGTCATTCATTTTGTATATATTCTTTGGTTCTGCTCCATCCCAGATACCATTCTAAATGTTAGAGATTGAGTAGTGGACAAAATAAACAATATTCCTGCACTTATCAAAGTTACATAATAGTTGGAAGAATTGAAAAAAATCAGAACTATAGTTAACATGTGTTGTCTGTCAGATGATGATGTATAAGAGCTATGTAGAAAACACATCAAAGGAGCAAAAAAAAAAAATGGAGAGATGCGAGGACATGGGAGTGAGAGTTGGTTACTAGAGGGTCTTAAGCAGAGGAGAGGCATGATTTTTCTTCTGAGTTAAAACAGTTAGCCAGCCAAGCACAGTGGTGGTGGTACACACCTATAATTCCACTACTCAGGAGGTTGAAGCAAGAGTATCATACTTTCAAGGACAGCGTGAGCAACTTGGAGAGACCCTGTCTCAAAATAAAAAGTAGAAAGGGCTGGGGATGTGGCTCAGTGGTAGAATGCCCCTGGGTTTCATTCCCATACCACAAAAATCAATTAGTTAATTAAGCCATCAACCTGCCCCCCCACTCTACTTTCACACTACTGTTGGGTCTAACATACAATTTTTCTAAATATTATCCTTGTAATGTTTTACTCAAAATGGGGCCTCTGCTGGAAGGGGTGGTGCACTCCTATAATCCCAGAACTTGGGAGACAGGAGGATGATAGGTGTGAGGCCAGTGTGCAAGCAACTTAGTGAGACCCTGTTTCAAAATAAAATAGGGAGGTAAATCACCCCGCGGTTCAATACTCACACACACACATACACACACACACACACACACACACACACGCACACACACACACACAAACACACACACAGCTGCCTCTAGGTTGATTTCATTTTCTGTGAAGTAGCAAAAAAAAAATTTTAAACACAAAAAATTGCAATATGTTCCTTTGTCTGGAAAATTCTAGAAATAAAATAGTCAGAATTATATATGTATGTTTATATGTGTTATGTATATATAATATGCAATATAAAATATATATTATATAATGTACATACGATATTATGTTTATTATATGATATATATATATATATATATATTTATGCATATATGTAATTTAACCTTACCAGACACCAGTTACTACTCAGATAGGGCTATGCCGCTGATTATACACTATTCACTATGGCTGCCATCTTGTCCACAAACAATATCTGTCTTTCTATTTGCACATGCACACACGGCCTTCCACATAGGCATGTTTCACATCTGTGTATTCAATCATTTTTAATCTGAGAACTGAAAATATTTTTAAAAGCAATTTTGTCTCTTCTGAACATGTACAGATATTTTTCTTCTCATTATTCCCTAAATAATATAACAGCCATTTACCTAGCATTACATTGGTATTATAAGTGATCTAGAAATGATTTGAAGTTACAGGATATGTAAGTATACAGTATAAGTTTTTAGGTTATATGCAAATGCATTGTGCTGCATAATAATACTTTCTGAGAAATGCATCATTAGGTGATTTTGTCATGTGTGAACATCATACAAAGATTGATATGACCTCACTAGGCAATATAATCTTATGGGACCCTGGTCTTACATGTGGGTCACCTCTGACCAAAATATGCTAATGTGGCACATGACTGTGCTACACCATTTACATAAGGGACTTGAGTATCCGCATATTTTGATGTCTGCAAGGAGTCCTAAATCCAATCCTCTGTGGGGGATGCTGAGGGATGATTGCATATACACACACAATCCATTAGTCCATGATGGTCTTTTCTATGTCTTTTATAAAAGATGAAACCTGCAGAAGTAAAAGTCATGTACCTCAGGAAAAATATTAGTCACCTCTATTTCATCGAAACCAGAGAGTCTATACAAGTCTCAAAAGATTGATAAAAATGAATATGAACTCAAATATCCAGATGCCTTCTGAAGTCAAACATCCACATGTATTTAAAATAGAATATATATTTTTCTGTTTTCATTTGAAAAATAGTTATCTAATGGATACTCTAGCAGATAGCAATGAACACCATAAGTGATTGTGATGTAATAAAAATTGGGGGTTAATGGAAATAAATTTCTTCTATTTGTTATTGATTTCAAGATATACAATATATTTAATAACATTTTAAAGGAGAACATTGACTATTTTAATATATATATTTATTAATTGCTATAGGATCCAATGTTAAAATAATAAAACACAGCCTTAATGTTGTAGAAATGTGGTAATTTAGATAATCATGCATCTGTTAGCATAGTAGGGCATATTATACAGAGTCCATAAATTTTAGAAACATGGTTCATAAAGTCATCATGAATGTATTTATTCTATAAAAAGTAAAATATTTTGTCTATATTTCTAAACTTTATGGAGAAAATGAAGACCTAAGATTCTATGTTTCTACAGTTTTATTATGAGAACCCTGTCAGTATGGTTAACTAATTTATACTTGGAAAACATTTCATAATCTTGAACAACTTAGAGAAAATAAAATTGTTGCCAGGTTCAAAGAAAATTTAATCATTTGGAACTTTTAGTATGCTGCATCCTAAGATGCCAGTTTCCATAAAGCACAGAACAGGCTGTGATTTCGGGGCTCTATTGACCATGCTACTCTTTATTTGTTTTATGTTGCAGCCCCCTCTCCAGTCACCAATGTAAAAAAGGGGAAGATTGCGAAAAACAGCATCTCTTTGTCGTGGCAAGAGCCGGATCGTCCCAATGGAATCATCCTGGAATATGAAATCAAATATTTTGAAAAGGTGGGCCTAACAGCATTAAAATGTCCTTTCTTCTTGTGTTTCCATTTTAGCCACTGCAATTATCAAATTTGTAAGAGAGCATGTTGCACGTTTCCGTGTAAATCAATGACAATTGATTCTGCAGTCATCATTGTGGAGGTTAGATGTGTACAGGGAGCACTCTACTCAAGGTCTGCAGCCAAGTACTTTTTGTTCCTGGATACTGCCATATAGTCTAACATCAGTTTAACTCATTTCACAGCATTAAAAGATGAAGTCACAGGACATTTTGAAAGTGTTGCGAACACTTAAGCTGTTGATCTTCAGCAGTGACTGCAGTGTGCTTATGGACAGAAACTTACCATAACATCTGTACTGTTAAGAAAGTATGGGCAGATAAGACACATAGATAACATATAACTTTTAAATCTCTATATCAGCTAACACTATAGAATAAAATTTATTTTAAAGTTGGAGATTACAAAATTGGAAATTTTGTTCCCTACATTCCTCTTCTTCCCTTGAATGGCCTTTCTCCTAAGTTCACCCTTACATATTTTACCATAATTGTTTGAAATCTAAAGGTAGTAGTCATCCTTTTTCTCTAGTCTGAATCTACAACAACTATTGACAGTGAAATCATACACATGGAAGCGAAAGATGAGTTTTTAACTTTCAGAGCTGGACAGGAGAGCTGAAATATGTAGCCACCATGAGTCTTCCTACACTCCACCCCATTCTAGTGTGATTTTTGTACAATCTGGATCTAAATGGCATACACTCCTTAACAGAACCTGAGTTCTAATAAAGGGGAAGAAGTTAGATGTGTGCCCAAGCGAACCTCTATGAGAGGGATTGGAGACCTTGAGCTAGAAGTGTTGGTCCTATGCAAACAGGAGTAGAATAGAACACAGACATAATGCAAACAAGCAGATCCCAAAAGAAGAGGACTGAGCTGCAGTTTCCAAATTGATTCTCCCAAACTCAGAGACATTACTCCTTCTCTTAGCCCAAGCGAGGACTTTGGAAATCAAACTAGGGCTTTTGGAAATAAATGGTTCTTGTCATTCTGTAAAATGCTAACAGTTTACAATTGAAAACTATTTAAAGATCCAAATTCTATGTATATGCATAGATAAAAGAGTTTAGGTGCATATATCAAATGTTAATTTTTCATAGTACTATAGGGAATTTTTAAAGCCTTCTTTTATTATTTGATTTGACAACTATGTAAAGATACAACAGAGTATAAAAACAGTAGTGTGGGGAGGTAGAGTAATAAGAGAGCTATCTACATATTATTTCTAGGGTTTGAATGTCTCTACAATGTTCATATGTTGATTTTATTAATAAATCAATAAAAGGCATATTATTACTTTTGAAATAATTATCTTTCTAAGAATGACTTACTGGTAGCATTACCTGTAGCTGTTGGATCATTAGGTAGCATAAATGATGATACGTATAAGATAGTTCACAAAAATATATTATCAAATACATTATTCACCAAGAATGTTCTAAGAGAATACAATGTTATATTGTGATATAGTTTAGAGTGCATTGTCAAGAAAAATGGAATTAATATGGTAGAATGTAATAGCACTGATATTCCTCACTGGTTCCTGCTTCTCTGAGATTAGTGCTCAAAAACAACATGCAAATAAATATCAGAGATCTGTAATGTAAACACATACTATATCCAAAAATAATTTATCAAATTAAAGTTTACATTCCTTATTTAAGTTTTTGTAACACTTGTTAATTTATACTAATGTACAGTTAGTATATATACCCACAGTATATGTAAACACATGCTAAATTCTACTGTAAACAACCTAAATTTCCACATTTTAATTATGACTAAAATGTGTTTTAAAAGAGACAGAAATTCAAAATGGAATTTTAAAATTATTAAACATCAAATACAGTGAATTTGAATATATGTATATATCTTAGATAAAGTTCAACAACAGGAATACTAAAAGTTTGACAAATATTTATTTGCCTTCATTAGTTTTCTTTCACTAAATCAGTACGTAGCTTTCTTTTGTCCTTAAAATATTATTCTATTTCTTTTTTTCCTCCTATTAGTAACCTTGGGTTGATTTTACTACCAATCCCCAGCATATACATTATATTCAGTAGAAACAAGGATTTATCTCCTTTTTTTTTTCTTAAAGTTACTACTGCTGTTAGAACAAAGAGTTAATCAACAAGTGGTAGGGAGGATTCCTTTTCTATTAACATTTCTGCTGGTAAATATTATCCATGTTGTGTAATGATTCTCTTTATAGATCAATTTCTTTCTAAATTATATTTATTTCAATATGATTTGGCTTTTTGTCAAGCCAAATTATTGAGCATACCGATGTAGCACACATAAAGAATTTTTAAACACTTTTAGGAGGAAAAAAAAAGATAATGAGCTTTTATAGCGTGTATTGAGGTGGGGGTCTTGGTCGATTTCCAGAGCTCGTTTAGAACCTTCCGAATGACAGCACCGTTTTATTGGATGGCTTGTGGCCAGACGCAGGTGGCAGAGCTTTCCAGGGCACATGCATTTGCCAGCTGGCATTTCCTCTGTGATTGTCTTACTCTAATAGAGGTCATCGGGCTTCTTTGCTCCGGCGTGGCGATGGGCCTATTGCCATCTCTTAATTAAAGGCCGAGGAGAAGGGAAGCTGCCCCTCGGCAGGGTGTTTGCCAGCTGGCTCCTTCTGCAGAGGCCTTCCCTGCGCTACCCGTGAACGGTGTTCTCTAAGCAGCTGGGGAATGTAGCTCATTTGCTCAGCTGGGGTGCAAAGGCAGCGAAAGCCACTGCCCTAACCAAGGATTTGGCAGCCGAGTGGGGGAGGGTGTTGAAGAGATGTATCTAGGAGTTGTGACCGGAAGAAATTAAATGTGATAAAATTATAATATGAAATATTTTATAAACAAGTGGAATAGAAATAAATTTTGAAAGATACTTAGAGCATTCACAGTGCATTTTCGTTGGGCTTGATCTCTTAGATACATGCTTTGCTAAATTCTCTTTAGTAATAGCTAACAGCTAACTCAGCAAGACAATGTACAATTAGATTCAATATAAGAAACAACTCAAATCTAATGTTAATCCTTAAATCAGACAAGATGTTGTCTTTTTGTGCAATTGATATTAGATTTATCATTATTAATTTTTAGATTTTATATGTTTTCAGAGAGCTGCATAACAGTTTCCTTACAATGTTTTTACACTGCTTTTTTGGTGTGAGTTTTTCATATTTTATATAAAATGTATTCATTGTTCCTTTAATAATTAAGATTTAGAACCATGTAATCTTTTTAATTTTTTTTCTGGGGTACCAGGGATTGAACCCAGGGGCGTTTTACCTCCGAGCTACACCCCCGGCCCTATTTTTTATCCTTTATTTTGAAACTAGGTCTCACGAAGTTGCGGAAGCCTCACTAATTAGCTGAGGCTGGCCGCGAACCCGGATCCTCCGGTCTCTGCCTCCCAAGTACTGGGATTACAGGAGTGGGCCACCACGCCCGGCTAGAACCATGTAATCTTTTAAAAATGTCTTTGACTTTTTTCTTTTCAGTGAAATAATTTACCATCATGCTATGAATTAATAATAACCAAATTTACTGGAGTATCTATTATGTTATGGAGATTGTATTTGATAATATGTATATTATCTCTCTTATCTCCCCCGAGTTATCTTGATAGTTTCATCGCCATTTTAAAGAAGAAAAATCAGAGCTCCAAAGTTGTGTACGCATATTAGCACATATACTTACTAAATGAAGTGACTGGAATTTTAATACTGTTATTCTTGTGCTCATTTGTTGTTGTTGTTGTTTGTTTTGTTTTGTTTGCAGTACTGGGGATTGAACCCAGGGGCATTCTACCTCCGAGCTACACCCCCAGCCCTATTTTTTATTCTTTATTTTGAAACAGGCTCTCACTAAGTTGCGGAGGGCCTCACTAAGTAGCTGAGGCTGGCCGCGAACCCAGATCCTCTAGTCTCAGCCTCCCAAGTATTGGGATTACAGGGGTGCGCCACCACACCCGGCTCTGTGTTCCTTTTTGTTGTTGTTTTTTTTTTTTTTTCTGTGCTCGTTTTTAAAAAACTACTTTGCTTGGGAGAGAGACAGGAGAATCACAGGTTTGTGGCCAGCATCATAGTGAGGCCGTCTACAACTTAGTGAGAACCTGTTTAAAAATAAAAAATAGGGCTGGAGGTGTAGCTCAGAGGTAGAAATGCCCCTGGATCCCCGGTACCAAAACAAAATCCCGTTTTATATCATAAAGGTAAATGTTTTATGTAAAACACAATTTTATCAAATATAGCAAAATCTCACTTTAGTTCCAGCCAGATTTTTTAACAAGTTAAATTCTCTTTCAGCAGATGAAAATATTTTTCCTACTCTCTCCATTCACTACTTTCCTAGCCTGTCCCCTTTGATAGGAAATTTTTTTTAAAGGAAAAACAACAGAAAAAAGAAGCATTGCTTATTTGAGCCTTTTTTTGTGCTTCTTATTTAGGTAGAGTTAACTAAAATTTAAGTTCTCTAGCAAAGTACTAATTTCTTCTCCAACACTTTAAATATAATTAAAGACCTAATTCACTGAAGATTTAAAGCTTAAGTCTAACCCAGTAGTACATAAGATATTGTCAACTTTCTCAATGGATAGGCAGCTCGCTGGATGAGTTCCAATAAAATATATTTGAGAAAACAAGCACACAAATAACAATAGTAAAATAGAAGTTTTATAAAATAATCAATCTCCTGCAAAATTGCACTGTAAAAGTTTTATACATTCATTTTTGCCAAAGGCAAGAATGATGGATGAATTGAGAGCACATCACCCAAAACCTTGGATTCTAAAAACATTGTAAGATGTATATATATAACACACACAGGGTTTGTAGGATTTTTTTTCCAAAAGTATTTGTACTCATAGAGTCTCCATTAGTTTCTGGTTCACATTGCACTTTCTAACCTATGTTTCTATGTTTGGTTGACATCAGTAATCATATGTTGATTTTTTTATTGTATGTGCACGTGCAATCCAAGGACCAAGAGACCAGCTACACAATTATCAAGTCTAAAGAGACAAGTATTACTGCCGAGGGACTGAAACCAGCTTCAGTGTATGTCTTCCAAATTCGAGCACGTACAGCAGCAGGCTATGGTGTCTTCAGTCGAAGATTTGAGTTTGAAACCACCCCAGTGTGTAAGTCATTTTAATTACTGTCAACTCGTGTCTCTGTAATGGTTATTAGAAAAGAGTCAGTGGATCAATACCCTCCCTGGGCACTCCGTCAGGCGCATGCTCTTTCCTCCTCTCCCCGGCATAACCCCTTCAGGGTTAGGAAGGTAGGAAGCATCTGTCATGCTATGACCGTGGGTCGTGGGTTAACACTTGGGCCTGCTCCGTGTTGTATTTAGTCCACTGGGAGCTGGAACATCAGGAGAGCCTTAAGAAATGTTTAAACCTGGCTTTTAAAGACTTTGTTTCCACTGCTGCCATACTTTATTGAATTATTGCCAGTTACTTTGTACTTGTCTTACTGAACTATGCTACTTTAGTCTAAGAAAATTCCTCTGGAAGCTTTCTTTAGCATTGAATTTAGCCAGGAAATAGTGCTTTCAATAAACAGTCTGATTTTTTAAACTAAAAAAAAATTAAATCTGTATCAGAGAGAAGAATCTGGAAATGTTTATGAAACACCCTTTTGGTAACCTTTTTTTCTCATAAAATTGCATAAAACTTTTTGCTTTTTGATTTCTATAATATATTTAGATTATTTACTTGTCCTAAACCAAACACATTAAAAGCAGGTTTAGAAGAAGAGAATAACTTGCCTTATTTATAGATGAAAGAACTGACACTATTAAAGTTTTGTTATAAAAAAATTATACACAGAGATATTTAAAATGCCGTGTGTGTGTGTGTGTGTGTTTCTGTGTATATGCTTTATAAAGCTAACTTATATAAAAATTGATGATTTTTTAAATGAAAAAATAAAATGCATATTTCCTTTTTTAAAATCAATGAAATGAAAGCTTTGTTATTAGATCATATTTTAATTATTAAATTAAAATTTTAGTAAACTTATGTAACATGGTCCCTTAGAAAATCAAGATATACTTCTGTTTAATGTCTGTAAAACTGAATTATCTAGAAATAATTTTTACTAGTGTAAAAATAGCTTCCTTGGTGTCACTCCACAGGATTTTTACAGATAAGGGTATAAATTGAAGATAAGGGCATTATTGTGAAAAATGATAAAAGATTTTTGGCTGTAAAGGAAAATTCCATGGCTAAAGTCTAAGTAAAACCATTGAAATTTTACTCTCTAATGCTTAACTTTCAGAAAAGTTTCTCACTATATTTGATAATAATAGATATAATTAGTCAGAAAATTCCCATCATATTGGGAAATAATTTCATACCTTCAGTGTAAAATGGATTCATGTTACATAAACTGGCCATCTTAAGAAGCCCTGGCACTTTTTTAGGTATCATTGGTAATGCATACACATATATGTAGTTTACCAATTAGGGACTGGGAACAAAGCTACATATAATATCAAAATATGCTTGACTGCTTTGATAGCCATACAAATAAAAATTTTCATTTTATATTAAATTTTTTTTTTTTGCGGTACCGGGGGATTGAACGCAAGGGTGTTCTACCTCCGCGCTACGCCCCCGGCCCTATTTTTTTATACTTTATTTTGAAACCGGGTCTCACGAAGTTGCGGAGGGCCTCACTAAGGAGAGAGAGACAGAGAGACAAAGAGAGAGCTGAGGCTGGCCGCGAACCCGGATCCTCCGGTCTCCACCTCCCAAAGTACTGGGATTACAAGCGTGCGCCACCACACCCGGCTTTATATTAAATTCTAATGAGTTTTAGGATGTTGGCATATTTCACAACTAGTCTTTTTTGTTTAGTTAACTTTAGTCATTTACTTAGTAGAAGGTGAAATTGTTATGAAGGACTTTTATTTTTTCATCTACATTATCCTTTAACTAAAAAATGTAGCCCTAAAACCAAATAAACAGGACTGCAAAAATATTTATTTTTGAAATACTGTTTAACATGAGAATTTGGGTGGAAAAATCTCCACCCATTCTTTCTCTCTGAAACTTTACTTTCTTATTTAAAACTGACTATCTTTTTTATTTCAGTTTTGTTGAGTTTATTCAGTTTTATTATATATTAAAATAATATTTAAAACTCATTCCTTAAACTGGGCATGGTGGCGCACGCTTGTAATCCCAGTACTTGGGAGGCTGAGACAGGAGGAGCGCGGGTTCGTGGCCACCCTCAGCTACTTCATGAGGCTCTCCATAACTTAGCGAGACCCTGTTTCAAAATAAAGAATAAAAAATAGGGCTGAGGGTGTAGCTTGGAGGTAGAATGCTCCTGGGTTCAATCCCTAGTATTGCAAAAAAAAATTAAAAAAGAAAAAAGAAAACTAGTTCCTTTTTTTACCCATACTCTCAACAGTAGTGATCAAAAACAACAGCACACACCAACAAATAAACATACCATGAATGAAGCCACTCGGCCGAACTAGGTAGCTCAATTTTTGTTGTTGCTGTTGTTTTTTTAAACATGTCTTAACATTTTGAGACTGTCACTGAATATTCTTAACCTTGCCCAAGATTTACTAATCACATTTGTATTTCTTTTATGGTGGTTATTGTATCACTTCCTTTTATCCAACTCTTCTTGTATGTATTTGTCAGCATTCTCGCAGCTATAATCTAAAGAATTTACCACATAACTTGGAAGAAGGTAGATTTATTTGCTCATGGTTTGGAGATTTTGAGGTGAGGCCAGGGAGCATGGTGGCAGGAAGCAGAAAAAGGGAGAGAGCAAGGCTTGGCTTTTCACATCATGGAGCCTGGAAGCAAGAGAGAGAGCAAGGGAAGGAGGGACCATATATAATCCCCAAGGCTGTAGCCCCAGGAATCCTCCTCCTCTAGCGCACCCTATTGGCCTGGGCCACCACCCAGATAATTTCATTAATGTTGATTTGTCCACTGCTGAGATTGTAACCAAGCCCTGCTTTTAATATCGCCACCTCATTTCCATGAGGGCTGGGGGACACCCCAAATCTAAACCATTACACTATTTAACTCAAATTTGTGTACCCAAATGTGGAAACAATGCTTTTGTTTTTTTACTTGAAAATTTTATTGCGTTAATTGTGGATTCACGTAGAATTGCATGCAATACTCCAGAACTCATACACATTGCTTAGTTTCCCACAATGGTAACATTTTGTAAAATTATCATACGATATTAAAACCAGGGTATTGACATCGATACAATCTACAGATCTTAATCACATTATCTTGTACTCCTTTATATAAGAGTGTGTGTGTGTGTGTGTGTGTGTGTGTGTGTGTACATGTGTATATATTAAATTCTATGTAATTTGGTCCCTTGCATAGGTTCATACATCTGTCAAAATATTAAACAATGCACACATTAGCCCTATTTGATGCCCTCTTATAACCATACCTTTTGTCTTCAGAAACTACTTCTATTCCAAGAGTTATCACTGGCATCCATTAATCTGTCTTCCAATTCTAACATTTGACATTTCAAAAATGTTTTATGAATGGAATCATACAGTTTAGAATTCTTTTAGTTTAGAATTGTTTTCTTACTCAGCATAATTCCCTGGTGATTTATCCAGTTGCTGTGTTCTTCAAATATGTTAATTTTTATTACATAGTAGTATTCTATGGTATTTATGTACCACATTTTGTTTAATCATTCATCTGCTGAAGGATATATGGCTGATTCCAGTTTTTGCTATTACAGCAAAAGATGCTATGGATATCTGTGTACATATTTTTGTGCCAATAAAAGTTTTCATTTCCCTGGGATAACTTCTTAAAAGATTAATCACTGGGTCATGTGGTAATTGTGCATTTGATTTCCTAAGAAATTGCTGAACTCTTTGCCAGAGTGGCTGTTCATTTTACATTTCCACCAGCTACGTGAGTGATCCAGTTTCTCCATATCTTCATCAGCATTTGTTGTTACCATTATTCATTTTTTTATTTGCTAGTAATTTTGATATGTGGGCCGTGATATCCCAATTTGGTTTTAATTTGAATTTTCCTGATAGCTAATGATATTCGGTGTCTTTTCATGAGCTTACTTGCCCGCCATACTATTTTATGTTTTTTCAATGACTTCTGTAAAGTCATATTATTTATCAAGAATTATAAATTTGACTTGGTTCTCCTGATTAAGAAAGTTAGTAGATTCCAATTGCTGTGAGTGGAAGAAAGATCTTAAATTCTCAGCCCAGTCTTCAAAAGTCATTATAATATGGTTATAACAGGATTTTTCAGTTTTCATGATTAACTGCCCAAGTATGTAACTAAGGCAAAAAAAAATCTAGCTAATATCCATGGAATATGGGTTTACAACCAGGAGTGGAGGAAGTAATGTGAAGTAAAAAATGTGATTTCTCAATTTACACTACCTGAAAGTTTCCAAGGAATAATGAAATTGTGTAATGATTGACAAAATAATATTTTCCTAAATAATATTAATTTTCATAATTGATATCCCTTCAATATAGTGTTATGTTGCTTCAGACTTTACAGTGTTTCCAAAACATTTCTCAGCTATTCTTATGATGTCACTGATCTCAATCGACTAATTTTTAATAGACATACATAGAAAATAGGAAACAATAATGAAACATTCATATCACTGAAGATTGTAAATTTAACAATATGTTACAATGATAACCATGGCTAACACTGGGCCTAAACATTTTTTTCACTGCTAAATTATAAGTTTAAAGGCAATGACAGCCCTATAAATTCTATATTTTCATCTATATTGGTTCTATATTTCATTCTGTATTAGTTAATATAATAATCATAGTGTTGATGCCTTCAGGGCAAATAAATAAATAAATAGTTTAAACTCTTAATATGTTCTATTAGAAACAACTCACAAATTAATCAGTGCATGTAAAATAATAATTAAAAGCCAGCAAAGAACTTAGAAAATTTGTAAATTAAAAAATTAATAAATTAATATGTATGTTTTAAATTCTTCTTAATAATCCTTTGATTTAATAGCCTGTTATAAAAAAGATCTGATTTCAGTGGAAATTAGATAAAAACATAGAAATGCTAACATAATTATGTATTTAGTTAGAATTACTTATAAAATAGTTTCATAAAAAGTATTAACTATTTGGGAATTTTTGGTATAATGTTAATTATTTAATTGAATACATTATCCCAAATATATGTACATTATTTTAGCACATTGTTAAATTAGCCCTTAGCAATTGTCAAAAATGAAGAATTTGACACAACGAAGAACAAACATTTATTCCCAAATTAAATACTTTTGTCAGCTTGAAGTTGCCATTTTTACCTCTACCTCTGATTAATCATGCTCCCTTCCTCCAAAACCACATTTGTGAGAGTTACCAAATTGGTACATTGAGATCGAAAATATTTTCTTGAGTCATATTAGATGAGCTTTTGGATGCTAGACTGGAAATTTGGGACTGTTCTTCCAAAGGTGGTAGAAATCTAGCTTTGATCAGGGAAACATGATGAAAATTATATTTTGGGATATTTAATATTGAGTACATAGAAGGCAGGGGGGGAAACACAAAAATAATTGGTAATGGACAAGTAGAGGTTGGGAAAGACCCAGTGATAGTTCAAAGAAACTAGAGAGACACAATTAGTTTGGTTTATCAGTTCGATTTATGGTAAACTTATTTGTTGATATGTTTTTGATAATGCCCTTGGGGATGGATCTGATTTAGGGCTCAATTTCAAACATATTTAGTTTTGTGTGGCAGTAAAATACAAATAAAGGTGATTTCATAATTTTTAATAAGTGATTACATACTATTGAAAAAAGCAGAATGATGCTTTACAGAGAAATAAGGATGAGATATATGTTCAACAGGTGAAATTCCTTATATGCTGCATAAGGTAAAAGAAGTACGCATCGCACTTAGCAAATATCATGCATAGAACTCATCACCAGAAGAAAAGTTGCAGGGAAAATTTAATAATGTTGACTCTCAAAAGATAAGGCTGATTTCATAAAACCCAGTAAAAATGCTGACAAATAGGGAATAGTAACAATGGTACATAAAACAGAATATAGTAAATGGGAATAACGTTGCACTATTTATTTAAGGCTGCCAGGAGCTGCAGCATTATGCTAAGTGCTTTGTATTTATTAAGTCTAATCTTAGCAGAAAGATAATGATCCAGTTTCTATTTTGAGATAAAGGAAATGAGACTTTGAAAGATTAAATAATTTTCTTGGCCCGTATGTCTCATAAATGTTGGGAAGATTTTCAGATTCAGACTGAACACGTATACGTTTAAATGTAAAGATTTATTTTTCCCCTAAGGAGATACCCCTCTCCAGTTTGTAAATAGCAAAGAAGTGGATTATGAGGGAACAAAAATCCATCCTGCAGGGCAGTCTTTAAAAAAGACCAAGATCTTGGAAGAGAAAGGAGGGACTCTAAAAAGTGAATTAGCAAAAGAAGGTTATGCAGTTATGGTTAATCATAGAGTCTGACTCAATCATTCCCTTTTATGTGTAATGTGTGGCATTTCCAAAATGTGGGAAGTGGGAATGGATTAATATACTGAGCAAATGTGGAAGACTCATTATGGGGACAATTTTGTTTGGAAATTAGTGAAAGACTCAAAGATATTCAAGCATAAGTTGCAGCACACTCAGAATCATATTGAATTTATAAGTAAGTCAGTTTGGGGTAGAATAGAGAGAAAGAGATGTTATAAAATCCGAAGATCTGGGTTGGCCAAGATCTGGGGAATGATGGACAAAACAAAACATAGAAAGTATGGTTATGAGTTTTGAGGACTTAAAATTTGATTTGTATATATTCTAGAATGTATAAAGAGCTGTAAAAATTCAATACCAAAAAATGAAGTACCGAACAAAAAATGGGCAATGGATCTTAATAGACACTTCTCAAGAGAAGTAAAAGACCTCTATAAGGAAAATTATGAAACATTGAAAAAAGAAACTGAAGAAGACCTTAGAAGATGGAAAGATCTCTCATGCTCTTGGATAGGCAGAATAAATATTATCAAAATGGCCATTCTTCCAAAAGTGGTCTACAGATTCAATGCAATGATGTACAATTAAAATGCACAAATAAAAATAATTTCATGGAGGTGAGCTAGTGCTGCTCTAAAAATTATCAAAATGATTATGTCCTTAAACATCAAGCATGCTAGGTATGCTGTTGAGAGATTAGTGAGAACCTTAATAAAATTTATTTTCCTCTGTCTTTTCCTTGTATAGAATTAACACAAAAGAAAAATTCTCTTGTTTATTTATGTATAACTACCTAATTATCTCCATATTTCTCTTATAGAAATTATATTTTTAAAATATGAAATGTTTTATCTAAATCCATGCATTTTTTAAAAGTGATGTAAATTAATCTAATAAATATTTCAGTCTTCTTAAAGTTTGAAGTCTATGCCTTGATAGTTTCCAAAAAGTGATCCTACTCATAAAATATACTTAGTGATTACATACATTCTGCTGGGAATTATTTTTATATTATATATTGGCATTATATTTAGCTTCAATGAGGTCATAGCTACATCATATTGGACTTTATGGGGAAAAATCCTTTCTGAAGTAATCAGATTTTTTTTGGAGAAGAGTAGGATACAGACTGTAAATGTGAAATCTCACTTACATAAAACTGGCCTATTTCGATTAAGATATTTGAAATCATTGAAGATGTTCTGTTTTATCCTCTAAACCTTAGGCTCCTAGATGAATACTATGCAAACAATACACATTCATTTTTTATGATGACAAGGATATAACCAGTGATTCAGTGATGCTTTTGAATTTCTATTTGGAGAGTAAATATTTTCTCCGCAAGATGCCTTTTCAATTAAATACTTTTGAGAAGAGACATTAAGGAGAAATCCCAGCCAAGTGTGGGTGAATTGCTTAAGCCACAAACTGATGATTGACTACTAAGCAGTCCTTATTTTGCATGCATATGATCACTTTAACCATGAGCTCCATTTTCTGTGTCTCCTATCAGCAGTTGCAGCATCCAGTGATCAAAGCCAGATTCCTATAATTGCGGTGTCTGTGACAGTGGGAGTCATTTTGTTGGCAGTGGTTATCGGCTTCCTCCTCAGTGGAAGGTAAGAGAGGAAGCTGTGCTTCTGAACTTTTGCAGCTGATCTCTTCCTTACCTTGATCTGACCGTTCGGCTGTTAAGCACATCCCTAAACAAACCAGGCAAGCAGTGTATTGGTAGATCACTTCAATGCATGATGTATTCCTTACGCTTATCTTGTCTGTGTTAGTGCTGATTTTTAGGCACACAATTTCTTTTTTAGGTCTGCTTTCTTCACAAGTAGTATGGACGTGTTATTTTTATTACATTATTAATATAACCATATCTCTTCATCTAATATAGCTTATTTTTAATTCTGATTTTCCCCTCTCAAATATCATTGCATGCTTTAATTTTAATTAGTGTTTTGGAAGATCTCTGACTGTGTCTAGTAGATTTTTGAGGAATAGGACTCAAAATTGTACAAAGCAGACATTCTGGCAAATAAGCATTTTTGGAAATAATCAAATCATTTCAATGACTGCTTTTATTTTCAGCTTCTGAATAATTTCAACTTGATTATGTCAATCGTGGTGTATAGTGACATAAAGCGAAGTTCAATGCATGTTGTACCAGTAGATACATGAATAGTTGTATCACACATCTACACTTTTCATTTTGAAAATAAAGGAGGCAGAGCACACAGGAAGTTTTGTAAAAGTGTTTTCTGACTTTGAGCTAATCATCATCGATCTTCCAGAAATAAAATATAAATAAGTAAATAGTATTCTCTATTCATATAACAAGCATATATTCATATTTTATCCTTTTTATCCAGGCCATTGTAAAAAAAAATTCATTCAGTAATGAGAACTGACCATTTGAAAATTTATTTTGGTGTGGTTAGGCCATTATAGAAAGCTTGATGAAAGTCTTCATGAAAGTATTGAAGCCTGACAAAAATATAAAAATATACTGTAAGCCCTGCCCCCAAAAAAGTCAGGGTATAAATGTATTTATATTGATTTTGTTATTCTTCTACTCATTTACTATTGGTACTTTTCCACCGATTTAACTCTTAAATATCACAAATTAGGCACTTTTCAGTATACTTTGTGTTGCTTTCTGAAAAGATTTATGACTATATCTATAAATTACAGAATAGCAGTTTATTTTCATAAAACATTGCTAGTCTTTTTGAATATCCTTTCTCTTTGTATCAGAAGATTCCATTTCTTCTAGTTCTTGTTTTTTTTCTTTCAAGTGTTCAAAGTCTTCTGAAGAATATATTTTGTAATTAATTGCTTACTCTTTTTTTTTTTGTGGTACTGGGGATGGAACCCAGGGGCATTCTACTTCTGAGTTACACCCCCAGCCCTATTTTTTATTCTTTATTTTGAAACAGGGTCTCACTAGGTTGCGGAGGGCCTTACTAAGTAGCTGAGGCTGGCCATGAACCTGGATCCTCCTGTCTCAGCCTCCCAAGTACTGGGATTACAAGCGTGCGCCACCACGCCCCGGCTCATTGCTTACTCTTAATGTAAGAACAGCAATTATACATTTTGAGAATGTGTAGCTGGGAGGCAGCCTATGTTCTGTTGAAGACAATCATGCCCAGCCCAGCAGGAGCTGGCTGACTTGCGCTCCACTTAACTTCTCTCTGAAGTCACCTGGGGACAATGCCCAACCAATGCCCCTGTGTTCTGGAAGATAAGGTGGGTTCACTAGTTTTGTCATGAACACTTCAGTTGAAAGGATGACAAATTTCACCAAAAAGTAATCAGAGGCTGAAATCTTTTTACAGTAAAAAAATGTTTTTGAATGAAATTTTCATTACTTAATCCCAGCTACTTGGGAGGCTGAGGCAGGAGAATGGAAAGCTCTAGGCCAACCTGGGTCACTTAATTTGACCCTGTCTCAAAATAAATATTAAAAGGGCAGGGAATGTAGCTCAGTGGCAGAGCACTTCCCAAGCATGCAAGAGGCCTGGGTTCTATCATCAGTATCAATAATAATAATAATAATAATAATAATAGTTATTATTATTATTATTTCTTTTCATTACTTCATCTTATTGAATGTACATTATTGAACTTCACAGGGCATTTGTCATATGATAAAACTGGCCTTGGCTATTGTATTTTACTCTTCATGGAAGAATTACTTTATGCCTGTGTTATATACGTATACTTATTCCAAACCTAAATGATATGATTCTTGAAAAACTTTTATTATTTCACTTAAGTAATTGAACTTTGCAAGTTTTGTCTGGACTTAATCTTACTCACCCTGTAGTGCCTAGATTGTCTTGAACTAACAGTTAAAATTTGTCAAATAAAAGGAAAACTAAAAGAAGAAATGTGGTCAAAACCTAACACAAAATTGGGAAAGTATGAGTTCTAGCAAATTATTGAAAACTGCCCATCTATAGTGTAAGTATGTTGAATTGTGTTTGTTTCTACCTCTGTGCCAAATGTGACTGATAAACCAGACGGGCGTGGTGGCGTACACTTGTAATCCCAGTATTTGAGAGGCTGAGACAGGAGGATCTGGGTTCACGGCCAGCCTCAGCTACTTAGTGAGGCCCTCTGCAACTTATTGAGACCCTGTTTCAAAATAAAGAATAAAAAAATAGGGCTGGGGGTGTAGCTCAGAGGTAGAATGCCCCTGGGTTCAATCTCTAGTACCACAAATAAATAAATAAATTTATAAATAAATAAATAAATAAATAAGACATTAAATCTACCTTCTGTCTTTGAACTAACTCTCCTTATCACTTTTTAGTTGCTTGAATAAGATATTGTAATCAGGTATTTGCCCTTAGGCAATATTTTTTAAATTGAAAATAATTTGACTTGCCATTGGAGATATAGAAAATTTAATTCTATTTTGATTTATTGTAAGATATGGATATCACTTATATAATAATTATTAGCAATTTACATCATTATCTGGGACCAGGAAAAAACATCTTGAGGTTGCACATTCACTGAAAGTTTGCATTTTTATTTAGACCAAAGAAAAAATAATTGCAGGCTATTTCACAATGCATATTATGCAATAATATTATCCAATTCAAAGAAAAAAAATCAACTTTTTTTTTTTTTTGCGGTACCAGGGATTGAACCCAGGGGCGTTCTACCTCCGCTCTACACCCCTGGCCCTATTTTTTATACTTTATTTTGAAACCGGGTCTCACGAAGTTGCAGAGGGCCTCACTAAGTAGAGAGAAAGACAGGGAGAGAGAGAGAGAGAGCGAGCGCGAGAGAGCTGAGGCTGGCTGCGAACCAGGATCCTCCAGTCTTCGCCTTCCAAAGTACTGGGATTACAAGAGTGCGCCACCACGCCCGGCAAAATATCAACTTTTATGATAAAATATTATTTCTTTCTCAAGCATGAAAAAGAAATAAAATATAGAGGTTTTCTAATCTTTTTAAGCTTAAATTGATTGTGTGTAAGTCCTTTGTAAATTTAGTGTGCAGATGCAGTTTATAATAATATAGACAAACATTGATCTTAAAGAAAAAAGTCTTAATTGAAAAATTATAAAGTGATCACCTCCTATAAAGGTGTTAAATATTTCATAAAGCACTTTCTGAAGGGTTAAAATTTTCCTTTTACTCTTTCTTTTGCATTAAATTTTAAGTCTGAGTGTGTGTGGGGGGGTTACAAAACAACTGACAGGCCCTCAGCAAACTATGACTAATTGTCCTGGGAGGATTATTAATTAAACTTTCTGATATGCACAGCATATTGTCATTGTTCTTTAATCTTTCTCTTTTACCAACAATGACACTGAACACTGATCATTTTTATATCCTACATTGATGGGCTTTTTCCTCATATATATACACTATTGTCTAGATATAAATTATTTAATCAACCAGATTTTCACCAGATTATCAACTAAATATTCTTCTACTTAAATGTCTGAGAAAGTCATTCCTATCTTTTCCCCCTCTTTTTCCTTTCTTTAATTGACTTTTTTTCCCTTCTGTGTCCACATTTCAAGCATAGGATTTAAATTCTGGAAATTGACTACTAGACACTTCTTAATCTAATATGAAACTCAAATTAGTAAGATTTAATAGTATAGAAAATGAAGAGTAAAACACTTTCTAGTGTACAGAAGTGATTTTTTCTTTGAACCTTTGTCAATATAGATCTCATGGAACTAATTTTTTTCTAATACTTTGTTTCTGATCCCTCACTTATCACATGTTCATGAATTTACTTAACAACTGCAAGAAAATTTCAGAGGTTTTTATTTCAAACTCATCCCATGTGTACACTCACAGGTAAAACACACATATTATACACATATATTCTTATCTATGTTTGCACATGCTCTTGCATATAAACACAGAAACTTAAAGCTTTTGGTCCATTTTGAAATTTAAAACAGAAAACAACTCCTGAAGAAGAAAAAGAAGTGTTCCTTTTGGTTACTTGGGCTAGGATTTGATTTTAGGTCTAGTCATATGTGACTTTCATGCTATGATGATCCTGAGATGATAAATTTAGTTTGAAGGATGGCTCAATTTTTATAAAAAACAATATTTTCTGGGCAAAAGATCTTACCTTGTTTGTCCTGGTCATGTTCAAATCCTATGCCTGTGTTTACACTGCTGAATCCTGTCTCCCATTAAACAACTGAAACCCAATTTGAAATGTTTCATGGTTTCCGGAGTCAAAAATTCTTCAGTGCCAATGGACACTGTATTTTGAAGACTACTCTATCAAAATTAAGATACTGGGACCATGTTGAAAACATTGAGAAACAGATCATTTCATATAAAACACTGCTTTAGGGTCATGTTGTTGCTTGAAAATAATAATAAAATTTGGCCTTTTCTACTTATTTTTAGTCCCTTAAATTATAATAGGTGGCAAATAACATATTTTTCATAATCAGTCATTAAAAAGATTTGTTTTTCATATAATAAGCCAACACCAAGATAAGTCTTTTGCATGTGAGGTAAAAAGGCAATGTCCTTTTTTCAAAACATTTACCATTTTATTTTAATGGCCTGATAAGTAGGCAGAACTTCATCAAACAGAATTCAAATGAACCTAAAAGGAAAAGTTTTACAGTAAAACTGGAGTCATTATCTTTGTGGTAACTTTTTTCATTTGAGCCAAAATGATGGTCTAATCCATTGATTTGAGAAATATTGGTGTTTTTATTATATGCCTGGCACAGTTTGCATGTTAGAAGGGGAAAAAAACCAATGGCTTGAAAGTAAATTTCCTTGGACTCAGAAACCTTTTTTCAAGCTCATTGGAGCCAAATAAAATAATTATGCAGGTGTTTTGAATGCAACTGTTTAATTTAGAAACAGGCCAGAGCTCTGCCTATATCTGACATTAAAGCATCAGTTTCTTCAGTGAGTATTTTTTAAAGGGTTCGTGAAGTATTCTGAAACCTTCAGAGAAGCCTCTTTAATTCATGCAAGCATCAGGAAAATAAAATCATCATATCTTCTAACATCAATTACATCCAGCCTACTACTAGGAACCATTCTAAGGATTTTATGTGAAATATTTCACAACTTAAGCCATGTCTCAGTACAAGTCCTGTGTCCAGCTTTTGGATGAGGAAATGATCTTGCTGTTTCTCCAATATTGCAAGAGCGATCCTGCTCTGAGACCTTGACACTGTTTCCTCCTGCTGCCTGATACTCCTTTGCCCACGAGAACTGCATGGCTTCTTAATAATTTCAAGTCTGCTCAATTCCATCTTTTCAACTGTATTTACTAAAACGATTATCCATGATTCCCTCCTCTGCACATCAGAATTGTTTCTTCATAGATACGGCTTCTGTCGCTTTTTGATCTATCTCTTCAGCTAGTATATAAGATATAAGATGGTAAAGAAGAGATTTGTATCTCTGCTTCTTCCCCTGCCCTTCCCATCCTCAGAAAGTGTACAGATTGTGCACCTTGTCATTGGAAGCCTTGGGACTTGAATCAGCTCTGACTTCGGGGCCTTTTTGCTTCACTAAAGAACTCCCCAGTGACGTGTGATCATTCAACTTGTGAACTTTTCAGTGTAAAATCTCTGATTCCCTGTTGCTAAAGATAATACTATCAACATTTAAAAACGTTTTAGACTGATAAATACTATGAATAAAATACATCTTAAGATTAACGTCAAGTGGTATTTTGACTCTAAAGTAAAGGGAAAGTACACAAGGTCTAAGTGGATTCTCCCTCCACCCTTTCCTGGAAACACATACCTGGAAAACCGTATTTATGCTAAAAATCACACACAATAAATTTCATCATCCATGACCATTTCTGCCTTTGTGGAAATGGGTTAATTGCATTTCTCTGTATCCTTGGAACCCACTCCCCAAGTAGTTTTAATTTGCATTTAATATATTAATCTTCCCTGACAGATATGTGCTCAGTTTGTATAGACAGATCACAGTTTAGTGTTCCAATACATGTCCAATGACCATGGCTGGAGGAGTGAAGTAGGAGTTCAAGAACCTGGAAAATATGCTTCCAACTACCTCTCCAGCATTATTACCATGTGTTTTTAACTTGGCTTTAATTAGATGAAAATGGCAAGAGGCAAATTCGAAGTGGCTCAATCCAAAAGAGAATGATAAACCATGTAGCTGAAAAGTTTCAGCGATAAAAGAATGAAAGTGCAGTAACTTACAGATCGAGGTATAAAACTGATGTATGCTATGCAGTTTGACACATGAACCAACAAAACACTGGCACAATACAGTCTTTAAAGGTGCCGCTCAAATGCAGCAATTGGGTAGAGCCCACGGCCACTCTGACATTGAGAAGTGTGGGGAGGAGGAAGATCCAGCTGAAGGAGGCTAAGGAGTGACCCATCAGATGGAGAGACCAAACCTTCTGACTCTAGGGCTCTTACCCTTCACCCTCAGAGCAACATGGCACAGGCTCTGACAGAAGCTTTGTAGCCAGCTCCACAGAGTAAATCAATCTGCAAAGCATTAGCCCTTAACCAAGGAGAGGATGGAGAAGTTACTTCATGGTGCATGGCCCAGCACAGTAGGAGTTCATGCTGGAACCTGAAGCAAGCCTCAGTTCTACACAAATCACATGAACTGAGAACATGGGAAGAGGATTTCCCTCCCTGCCTTTACTCACATTCTCCATCTGCTTGGAACGAGCTTTCTAGCATTTTGCGATATTTAAACCTTGCCCACATGTCAACCCTCATTAACCACTCTTTCTATCATAAACCCTTCCTCAATTCCTTTAGCCAAAGCATTCTCTCCTTGCACTAAAGGCTGAGAGCAATTTATCAGTATTTCTCATAGAATTTTAACACTTGCAACCACAAATTACAGGATACTGCATAAATATCTTCTCTCTGCTGTCCGTCAGAAGTACTTAGAGGATAAAGACTTCTGTGGCTCTCCCACATAACCTAATTGAATGAATCCTCATAAATTATTGAATTAAAGATGAACTGTGCATCAATCTCTATTTGAAGTGCTTTATCCATTTTCCCCTATTAATGATGATAGTTTGAGAAATGTTGGTAGCTCTAACATAAACACAATTGATTCTCCAACCCCAAAATGCTTTCTTCCCAAATGGTAAAATTTGGTGCCATCACAAATTAAATGCAGTGATTTCAAGAAGAATTACATAGGAGTTAAGAAAGCTTACCTTGCTTGTGATACTATTTATTTGACATATGGACATTCTAATGCCAATATCATGTTTCTCCTGGTGTTACCAAACAAAACTGGCTTTTATAAATAATAATATAGGTAAAATATTTGTATTTTTCTACTGATTATCTTCAGTTTTAGAGCATCATAGATTCATTGATATATTTGGCCTCTCAAACATAACTAGAACTATATAGTTTCAGAATGTCATAAGTTTCAGTAAGAAAAAATGTATTCTATGAAAAATTTTAAGGTACTATTTTATCTTAAAATAACAATAAACAAATATTTGTAATCACACAACTAATCACAGATTTTAGAAAAAAAACTCATTAAAAGTGAATCTGAGCTGGGCGTGGTGGCGCACACTTGTAATCCCAGTACTTTGGGAGGCGGAGACCAGAGGATCCGGGTTTGAGGCCAGCCTCAGCTTGCGCACGCACGCGCACACGCACTCTCTCTCTCTCTCTCCCTGTCTCTCTCTCTCTCTCTCTCTCTCTCTCTCTCTCTCTCTACATGGTGAGTTCCTCCGCAACTTCGTGAGACCTGGTCTCAAAATAAAGTATAAAAAATAGGGCCGGGGGCGTAGCGCAGAGGTAGAACGCCCCT